>QXTE01000177.1:452472-487472 GCA_003942145.1 Platysternon megacephalum | reverse complement strand
ATAGCAATTGTGTGTGTGTGTGTGTGTGTGTGTGTGTGTGTTTACATACACATAAATAAATAAATAAGAGAGATTTATCCCAGAGAGGTTTTTTTTTTAAATATATACACCAATAGGGACTACAAATCTGTACACTAAAAAACTAGATTTCCTATGGAAATATTGTTACTGCTTTAACTACAGTACAGCAGTTGTCGATGCTGCTGTGTTACATGATTATTCTTCTGAGTTAACTGCAATCAGGCTTCTTAGGGATAAAGACCAGATGCTTCTTTTTCTATTTAAAAAGTGCAGAAAGTGCTAAGATACAAAAACATGTACCCCAAAAGTGTACCCTAAAACTGAGCTATGATAGCCAACACATATCCTGACAACTAGCACTGAAAAAATATATTAATTGACTGACAGGAGATGTGGCTAGAAATACCAACTGAAGAGATAAAAGGCATCAAACACATATTTAAACAAAACTGCGAATGAGTCCCACAATACTGAGGAAGAGGTGAATCACTGCACTACTTCATGTAGGCAGAATCTACGTTAAGGATTCCGTGGAATACAGAGAAGTGCAGTGAACTTTTCCATGCCTCTTATGGCCTGAACTGAAGCCACTATTTGCAGGTGGCACTGTATGGTCAGGCATCTATCAAAACATTCCTTTATATTGTACCTCATTAAAGTGTACTTTTTGCTCATAATAAATTGCTACCAGTAACATTGTCTTTATCATCAGTTTTCTGTAGTAAATTGGATTTTTCAAAATAGTATATGTAATAGTTGGGATTAGGTCCTGCTTTGAGCAGGGGGTTGGACTAGATGACCTCCTGAGGTCCCTTCCAACCCTGATATTCTATGATTCTAATACATTGGCTTTCCCCCGGATACATTTCTCCAGGGCACATCCAATTTTTTCATGTTGCGAATATTAGATAGCATTCTACAGGATGGCCTGAGGTGGAGGAAGGAATGTTTCCTTAGCATAGCCTCAGGGAGTTTCCCCCAGATCTGCTCCAATGTGGAAGGGGCCATGGATTCATCCCTAAATCCAGCAGATCTCAGGGCCCCTGGGCCATCGATGTGAGTCTCATCCTTTTGAGTCTGCACTTGCTCTCAGGCCCCTGTCCATGGCTTCATTTGGAGTCTTCATTGAAAGGAACATTCTTCACATGGGGGGCTCTGAAGAAGAGTTAGTGTATTCTGGGCCTGTATTACTTTCTTCAGTACTCACCACAGGGCTGATGGGGGGTGGGAGGGGGTTGTGCAGCACCATCATGAAGATTCTGCACCAGGCCTGTATCTTTGAAAGGAGGAGAAGTGAGTAGGGCTTGGGAATGAAACTCTGCCCCATTTATACACCCCCACTGCAGAATTATTTAGGACAAACTTCACAGGGAGGTACTCACATAGCAGTGGGCCTCAGGATAAAAATCACTATGGTTGTGTTTCTGTGGGAAGGGGCTCTCTGACCCAGAGCCCTTAAATGACCGCCCACTGTCAGAATAAGTATTAGAAGTATCACTCTTGTAGGACAGAACACATTCCTCAAGTACTGACTTAGACAAAAATCCCCACTCAATGAGAGTTTTGCCCAAGGAAGCACAGCAGAACTAGGCCTTCATTTCATATGGGCAAAACCTTTGCAAAATTCAGCCAGCTAGATCATGCCCTCTGCATGGAAAGTGACTAGAGTAAACTTTTTCCAGGGAGATCTTTGCAAGGATTCTCCCACAGCATTCTGTCAAGGGTGGAGATGAGAAAGATATTTTTACCCCCTGTGTAAAGGCCATGGAACCGGTCATCTGACCCTAATAGATCCCGGAGATCCATGTTATGGCATGTTACTCCCATGCCAGCTCTAAATCTAAGTAGTCCCCCACCCCCAGCTCTTGTTACAGACCCTTGTTTCCATGGAGTCCCAGAAGCCATGGACAACTATCTGTGAGCCCTAAAAAATGGGATAACAGGTATATCCCTACCCTGGCCCTGACAGTTGAAATAAAGAGTTTGCAAACAACCCATAGGCTGAAATATCTTCCCATAGGCGTTCCAAATTATTCAGTGAACCAACAACAGTTCATAGAGTCAGCGTTTGCAGAAAGAAAAGTCAAATTTCCCTGCATAAATATATTGCCCAGCAATAAAATAAGAATTCACATTAAAAAAAAAAAAAGTAAAAGAGCAGCTGGGCTCAGTCTAAAGGATCCTCCAAAGTACTGAGTTCTCTGGCCCTGATCCAGAGAAGCACTCATGCACATGCCTAACTTTAAGTATGTGAGTAACCCTGTTGACTTCAGTGGGACTCAGGGGGTGCTCAGCATGTGCATGTTTAAAGATAAGCATGCGTATGAGTGCTTTGCAGGATCCTGGCCCATAACATTCAACAACTTGAAGGACTGATGCCAAAGACCACATTTCTGCACTGCAGTCCATGCAGGCAAACTCCTGGGTCCACATAGAGCCGCAAGGAAGTCAGTGAGACTCCATGTGGGAGCCAGAGTCCACCTGCCTAGAGCTCGTTGGCATATTGGGATCTAATACTTCTATGCAAAAATTTAAAACAATAGAACAAACAAACACAGAAACAAGCAGCAGTGATGCCTATATTACATCATACAATATCCAAATCTACAAAAGTCAACCCTTCTTTTACTTATATTCGTCTGACACTGAAAGATGCATGTCAATTAACAATATGCACTAGTTTGGACCATGGATAAAAAGCTCCTTCTAGTTTTAAGATTTCTATATGACAATTATATTTACAACAACTTGACAGAACATGGGGTTAACAGGTATGCACTGCAAATGCATTTTGTCAGCAAGAGACTTTATGGCTTTCAAGTAATAAATCATAAAAAACTTTTCCTATTTCTAAACATTTTCAGATAAGGGAGTTGGGAATCAAATCAATTTAGGTTTCTATACGCAGGTTCCAATCTTTCCAACCAGGGACAAACATGCTGTCCTTGTCAAATCATTTCAACGTGAACCAACTGAAAATTTATTATCTTATGAAGACCATCTATGTCTTTTCCCAGCATTCTTTGAAGAATGCACTGAGATGTGCACACTGGCCGCAATTTTATTTAGACAAGGGGAAAAAACAACTACTTGCTTTATAAGTCCAGAAAGAAGTTGCAATAGTTTCAACATTAGTCACATTATATTTAATAACAAAGCGTTTGCCAGTGATTCCACACTAAAATACTACCATTGCACTTTGTATACAGGCAGCTGCATTTATNACAAAGCGTTTGCCAGTGATTCCACACTAAAATACTACCATTGCACTTTGTATACAGGCAGTTGCATTGACATGCTTATTCTCTAAGCATTTAGTATTATACGGAAGTATTCTTAATTATAACTATGCTGTAGATATACAGTGTATGTATACACATATTATACAGGGCCCAATACTGATGGTTTTACACTCATAACTACATTGACTTCAGTGGAGTTTCCCCTGTTGTGTAGTTAGAACCAAGGTGAAAGTGCCTCAAATACGGTGGGGCCCTCAGCTCCCATTCGCTTCAGGGCACTCACCACATCAAGGGATTGGGTCCTTTCTGCAGCAGTGTCCAATTAGCATATTAATGCTGAGCTGAGGCGATGCTGATAGGATCACAGGGGCGGACCTACGTTAAATAGCTTTTCTGAGTTTTTCAAGCTAAGCTTATTTCCTGGTACAAAGTGTCATTTCACATGTTTTTCAGAAGCAATGACAAGAAAAAAAATAAACCATCACAAGAAAGGAGAGGTCTAGCAGAAATATTCTTAATGACATTTCATTTAATCAAGCTGTTTACAAAGAACCACCCAGGAAGGTGACGGCTGCATAGTTCCAGAGTATTACACATCCATCCTCCATAACATACAGCAGTACACAAAGATAAATGAGATCCACTAAGCAAAACTACCACTATCATTAAAGTAACCATGAAGTAATGCTGAAGTGGATACACGACTGGCTCACAACTCATTGCAAAATACTGTATCATGGGCAAAAGTGATGTTATTTTTTCTTCAATTAGTTAATGAATGGGAAGTTTTGATTGATGGCAAGCAGTAGGCTTCATTTTCAGTCAGAGGTGGTCCAAGTGATCATTCAAATACTGACACCAATACTTGTGGAAATGGATTTTCAGTGTTTAATTATAAAATATGACTGCTACTAGTCTATATTAATAACCCATTATTGACTAGAATCTCCAAAAACCCTTAATAATTCAGTAGCATCTTCTTGTATAGTTTTAGCTAACCTGAGTGGCACTTTATCAATAATAAATACAGACTTATTTCGCAATATTACTTTCTGCAGCATTTTTGTGCTAGCTTTCCAAACACTAAGTCAATGGTAACAACATGGGCATAATAAAATCAAAGTCAGAGATTCAGATATTCATTTTTGCCACTATACCTAGCCTTCACTTGGAAAACATCTGACAAGTCATCTCTCTCTCTCTCTCCCCCCGCTCCCAGTTTGTCAGCTTTTGACTTCAATGGCATATGTATCTCAACATGGAATGGAACACCATTACCGCTATTTTACATTTTGCACTTGCTCACAAATACTCAAGTATTCATGCTGAAATTGCCTGCGCTCTCCTCCAGTCAGGAAACTAAAGCAATACCATATTATTTGGCCAAACACCAGCTCCACTGATAGAGTGCCCCTTTATAACAGAATTGAAAAGCATGAAATAAACCACCTTTCCCAGAAAGGTCCATGCCAGCCCCTAAGCCTCCTTAGAAATTAAATCCCTAAGAAATCCTACAGGGCAGGCGTCCTCCTAAGCTGTAGTGTTTCCAACGGCTCGTCCACACAGTTTCTGTACTGCTTTAACTATATTGGTTTGAAACCCATATAATTCAGTTGGTACAACACCCTAGTGTGGACACAGTTATACCCAGTATCAAGGTGCTTATATCAGTACAGCTTATTCTCCCAAATTCACAGGAATAAGCTTCACTAGCATAACTCCATCTAGTCACATAGGTGGTTGCACTGATTTAACTATTTTGATTAATAAAAAAATCGCACCCCTAACCGAAGGAATTTAAAAAAAATCCGTTTGAAACTGCATGTAGTCCAGTCCCAACTGGGGGGAGGGGGACATCCCATAACCTCAGTAACTGCACAGGACAAATACTGTGCTAGGTCTAGGGGATGGAGCTTGAAAACAAACAATTAGAGCCAATTAAAGCGCATCCATGAAGCCAAGTTTAGGAGCTCCACTACATGTGTGTCTTTTCCCAGCTTTAAGGATCCTTTAGGTTATGTAACTTCTGAAATGCCATTTTCATGTTCCTAGTTTGGCACTGAAAAACTAAAATGTTTTTCCAATCGTCTCAAATCTGGTCCCAAGATATATTCTAATAAACCCCATTTAAAACTCGTCATACAAACTATTTGATAATCAAGACACAGCAGAAAAGCATTAGAAGAATTTTCTAACTATGCATAAATACCTACTTATATCCCATGAAATCTTGTAATGTGATCTTTAAAAAAACCAAAAAAAACCAGAAAAGATAATGGTCTAAGTTCATATGACATGCCAAATTTGCAGCTACCAGGGCCGGGGAGGGGGAAGGGCTTTTAGAGTGAGTGCTTACAGTTTGGGTTATAATAAAAGCAGGTTCCCATAACTTAGTAAAGTGCTATTAAAAACAAACAACAACAAAACCTTGACTAGGTATTTTAGAGTTCTCTCCACTTTATGGCTCAGGAACAGATACTTACTTAATTTAACTAGTTTGCTTGTTTTTTTATCATTTCAGCTGTGACTGTTTTTCCAAGTGATAATGATTATTTCTAATAGCATCAACAAACTAAAAGGCAATAGGCTCCTGTCTTAAGGCTGAAGTATTTCAGCTTCAGGAAAACAAAAACAAGAAAGGTTTTACTTTTTGATAAATGTAATGTTTTAAAGGAAGGCAGATTGGATAATGAGCACTGAGTTGTAATAAAGGTTCAGAATAATCACATCTGAAGAAACAGTTCATAGCACATATGTTTAGAGAATTTAGCCTTTTTCCTTAGTAAGTTGAGAACAGATTACAATTTTCTCTAATTTATTGGCTATTCCAAGTTATTAGCTGAATACTTCATGAAAAAATTCTTTGTCTGAAGACTCTTCATGAGCACTTAATTATGAGTACACCTCTACCCTGATATAACGCGACCCAATATAACACCAATTCGGATATAACGCGGTAAAGCAGTGCTCCAGGGGGACGGGGCTGTGCACTCCGGCAGATCAAAGCAAGTTCGATATAACACGGTTTCACCTATAACGCGGTAAGATTTTTTGGCTCCCGAGGACAGCGTTATATCGAGATAGAGGTGTATTAGATATATGAAATTAAAGATTGCATTAGTTAGGTTTGAAGCATGACATGATATTGTATTCCCTGATTTGATCAATGGTAACTTAAGTTTCTAAATCTTTTTTCTGTTTGTGGTCAATTAACAAACAAGTCTAGAATTTTCTTATATCCAGTCATTATGAGTTATTCTTTCTGCAGGTTATTCTTGGTCTATTGATGGTGAACATTTAAACAAGACTATTTTATCTTCAAAATTCAATGTGTGTAGGTTAGTTTTGATTTGACAAAGGTCACATGGAATGGTTTTGGTTCCACAGTTGGATGAGCATTACTCACTTTTCATTAAATATTAGAAATATAAAAATACCGGATCAGACTCCACGGTCCATCGTATCACCAATAGTGACCAGAACCAGATGCTTCAGAGGATGGTGCAAGAACCGTGCAACAGAAAGTTCTGGAATAACTTCTCTAGGGGCAATTTACCCGAACCACCAATAGAAAGAGATTGACTTATGCTTTGAAGCATGAGGGAGTACTGTCTAATATTTGTAACACACACACCATTTCTGAGAACATTTGTGCATCAGTGACTTTTTGTTTACCAGAACAGCATTTCCAAAATTGTGGGGTTTTGCAGGGATTTTAGTTGCAGTTTTAGCAGTCCCTTCAATTTCTTTGCGCTGATTAAATGGCTTATCTCAACTTGGGCCCCCAATGCAGACACTTAAGCATGTGCTTAACTTTACTATTAGTAGTAGAACCACTGAGTGGTAATAGTCACTGTAGTAAAGTAAAGCATATGCTAAGGCTGTGTATATCTTCTGTGTGCCCACTTTGTTCACAGTATACAACCCACATTTTCAGAAATGCTGCACTGGTACATTCACAGTAAATTAAGACAGTTGCAACAGAAGCGACATTTAATTGAAGCTAATATTCCTAAATTTGAGACATTCACTCTGCTCTTCTCAATGTACATTTTATACAACATACATTAGACAAACTATTTGTTTTCTTATATAGACAGACTCACTGCTTTGCATTTTATGTTGGAATAGCAGAAGAGGAGAGATACAATACATCCTTTCAGAAGATGTTACTACAGATACAACTTTAAGAGTTTGAAACTTGCCCTCACCTACAGTACTGTAGCTGATAAAAATCAGCTATTGAGCTTTTACACATAAGTATTAGGTGACTTTCCCAGACACTGTATTTAGCACCATGTGGCTGTGTTCTAAGAGTAGTATCAAGTCCTAAGTGTTTAAAAGGAATGATCTTGGACATTACTCTGATTTACTATTTTATAAAAATAAGGATCTAATAGATACCAATGCATAAAACATGCACAAGTAAAAAACGTAAGGTACTGAATAAAATGTACAAAAAGGATAATATTGTCAAAAACACTTGTTTTTTAAGTAATTATGAAAGCAACATGGGTTTCAATCGCACAGGGATTCATCTATGTAGAACAACTTGCAGGATCAGGGCCATGATCTGCATCTGAAGATGTTGTACACAGAACTGGGCACACCAAGTCAGAAACCTAGTTAAAAAGTTCTTTAGAATTATGAGCTCAGGAATCTAGTTTTTGTAGATACTCAAGTACAGATCAGATCCCAAGGCTTATTACCTGAGGTACCCTGCCATTAAAAGCACACTCATCATGACCCATCAGCTCTTTATTGATGTGGGCCCTGATCTTGCATTGGAGCCAGCGCCGGCTCCAGGGTTTTTGCCGCCCCAGGCAGCCGGAAAAAAAAAAAAAAAAAAAAAAAGCCGCGATCGGCAAGAGGTCCTTCGCTCCGAGCGGGAGTGAGGGACCCTCCGCCGAATTGCCACCGAATACCTGGACCTGCCGCCCCTCTCCCGAGTGGCCGCCCCAAGCACCTGCTTGTTAAGCTGGTGCCTGGAGCCGGCCCTGATTGAAGCCTGCTAATGTAACCCTGACAGATCCCAGTCAGGATTGAACCAGGGAACCTCTGAAGCTTGGTGCATGAGCCTCTACCGCATGAGCTAAAAGCCAACTGGCAGTTAGCTAAGGCGGTAGAGCAGACTCATTTTCACTCTCTCTCTCTCTTTAAGTGGTCTCGGTGCCACTACATGGGACAGAGCACCACACCCAGACGGTGTGTGGGTTACACTAGCACAGCCCCAGTGTGCATGAAGCACTCTATTGGTCTCAGAGGGAGCCAGTATGAGTGCAGGAGTCCTGGCACAATTCCCAGTGCAGGATCAGGGCTATTTCATCTCCCTGAAAAAAGAAAATGCAGAACTAGAAATTGCAGAGTACTATAATTAAGGAAGTCACATCTAAACAAACAGCTGGGTTTGGGTAACTTGTGTATCCTTCAACCCCCATCCCATCCTCTTCAGCATTCCAAGCCTCTTGCTGCTGGAGAAGTAAGCTCCTAAATTTATCAGTAGGTAGAGAATCCTGCTGTGTTGCTTCCTTCATCTCCACAGCATATATCCTGCATACACTCAGGGGGAAAAATTTGAGAGAAGGGAGAAAAAATTTAAGTTTCAGTTAAAAAAAATACAACCAAACCCTTGCCATTACAAGGGAGGAAGTCAGGGTAGTTCACAGGAGGATTGTAACCCACAGTTGTAGCACCATAAATGCTGGAAGCAATATGCAAAAGAAATATCAATAGTAGCACTTGTAAAGGGAATGATCTCTAAGCAATAAAAACATTTTGTTCCAAAAGTACATTTGTTTATATTACACAGTGTCTCCCCTCCCAGTCTTCTACACACTGCTACCCCTACAGCACAGTCACAGTCTAGTAGAAGATTAATATTTCAGAACTTGTCATGGGCAGTTTCACTTGACTCTGTCACTGCCTATGTCTGACAAGCTATTTATCATGCTGCTAAGTGTCAGCCTTAAATTATCCCTGCTGTTATGACAGCAACATTATTCATCAGGATTACAGCCTCAGTACAAGGCTGCTTACAGCCACTACCGTCTTCTTCTGGGCTTTATCGATTTGCACTATTTCTATTACAAAAATGGGCTATGCACATGACTGTTCGCATCTTGCATGTTGATGTTTAACAAGAGAACAAAAAATATTTTTTTTTTTTTTTAAAGTAGAACTCCCATGGTTGCAACATGCCATTTCCAAAACAGCAGCATTCACTCCAACTGGAGGCACATTTGCAAATGAGAATGCAGGAGAACATTCTACACATTATTGATCATAGTGCACAGGCACCCAACGTTGAAGAACGTTGCTTGACAATTTCTCAAGATGAATTGATCTGCATTTGTTTTAACTAAGGGTACGTCTACACTACGGGATTACTCCGAGTTTACGGAATTCGATTTTTTGAAACCGATTGTATAAATTCGATTGTACGCGGCCACAGTAAGCGTATTAATTCGGCGGTGCGCGTCCATGTACTACGACTAGCGTCGAATTCCAGAGCGTTGCACTGTGGGTAGCTATCCCATAGCTATCCCAGAGTTCCCACAGTCCCCCCCGCCCATTGGAATTCTGGGTCGAGATCCCAATGCCTGATGGGACAAAAAATATTGTCGCGGGTGGTTCTGAGAACATCCTCCCCCTCCCTCCGTGAAAATAACGGCAGACAACCATTTCACGCCTTTTTTCCTTGGTGAACTGTGCAGACGCCATAAGTCGGCAAGCATGGAGCCCGCTCAGCTAAAGACAGCAGTCATGAACATTGTTAACACCTCGCGCATGATCGTGCAGTTTATGCTGAACCAGGACCAGAAAAGCCAGGCGAGGAGGAGGCGGCTACGGCAGCACGGCAACGAGACTGATGAGGACATGGACACAGAATTGTCTCGCGCCACGGGCCCCAGCGCTTTGGAGATCATGTTGTTAATGGGGCAGCTTCTCACTGTGGAATGCCGATTCTGGGCCCGGGAAACAAGCACTGACTGGTGGGACCGCATAGTGCTGCAGGTGTGGGACGATTCCCAGTGGCTGCGAAACTTTCGTATGCGTAAGGGCACTTTCCTGGAACTTTGTGACTTGCTTTCCCCTGCCCTGAGGCGCCAGAACACCAAGATGAGAGCAGCCCTCACAGTTGAGAAGCGAGTGGCGATAGCCCTGTGGAAGCTTGCAACACCAGACAGCTACCGGTCAGTCGGTAATCAGTTTGGAGTGGGAAAATCTACTGTGGGGGCTGCTGTGATGCAAGTAGCCAAAGCAATCGCTGAGCTGCTGCTACCAAAGGTTGTGACTCTGGGAAATGTGCAGCTCATTGTGGATGGCTTTGCTGCAATGGGATTCCCTAACTGTGGTGGGGCGATAGATGGAACCCATATCCCGATCTTGGCACCGGAGCACCAGGGCAGCCAGTACATAAACCGCAAGGGGTACTTTTCTATGGTGCTGCAAGCAATGGTGGATCACAAGGGACGTTTCACCAACATCAACGTGGGATGGCCGGGAAGGGTTCATGACGCCCGCGTCTTCAGGAACACTAGTCTGTTTAAACGGCTGCAACAAGGGATTTACTTTCCAGACCGGAAAATTACCATTGGGGATGTTGAGATGCCCATCGTTATCCTTGGGGACCCAGCCTACCCCTTAATGCCGTGGCTCATGAAGCCATACACAGGCAGCCTGGACAGTAGTCAGGAGCGGTTCAACTACAGGCTGAGCAAGTGCAGGATGGTGGTAGAGTGTGCCTTTGGACGTTTAAAAGGTCGCTGGCGCTCGTTACTGACTCGCTCGGACCTCAGCCAAACCAACATCCCCATTGCTATTGCAGCTTGCTGTGTGCTCCACAATCTCTGTGAGAGCAAGGGGGAGACCTTTATGGCGGGGTGGGAGGCTGAGGCAAACCGCCTGGCCGCTGATTACGCGCAGCCAGACACCAGGGCGATTAGAAGAGCACACCGGGAAGCGGTGCGCATCAGAGAAGCTCTGAAAACAAGTTTCATTGCTGGCCAGGCTCCTGTGTGAAAGTTATGTTTGTTTGTCCCTGTTGAAAACCCGCCCCCTTGATTCACTCATTCCCTGTAAGCAACCCACCCTTCCCCCTTCCCCCTTCGATCCCAGTTTGATTTGAAAAAAATAAAGTCAGTTTCGTTTACAACTCAAGAACTTTTTATTAACGGGTGGTAATGAACATAGGGAGAGAAATAACCAGGTAGTCCGGGTGGGGTTTGGGAGGAGGGTAGGAGTGAAGGAACAGGGCAGGAAAAACATTCAAAATAATGAGAGCCTTTTGCTTGGGCTCTCTAATGGGGTGGAGTGGCAGGGTGCACGGAGCCTCCCCCCCCGCGTTCTTACACGTCGGGGTGAGGAGGCTACGGGACTTGGGGAGGGGGGAGGGCGGTTATAGAGGGGCTGCAGCGGCACTCGGTAATCCTGCAGCTGCCGTTCCTGGAGCTCCACCAGACGCCGGAGCATGTCTGTCTGCTCACGCAGCAGCCCCAGCGTTGCATCCCGCCACTTCTCGTCTCGGGCGTCCCTCCTCTCCTCACGTTCGTCCCTTCTCTCCTCACGTTGGTCCCTTTTCTCCTCCCGTTGGTCCCTCATGTCCTCCCGTTGGTCCCTCTTCTCCTCACGGTCACTGGCCTCTTTCCGGAATTTTAATACAGTGTCCTTCCAGTCATTGAAATTAGCTCTCTCATCCCGGGTCGATTGCATAATTTCCGAGAACATGTCGTCTCGCGTGCGTCTCTTTCGCCGCCTTATCTGGGAGAGCCTTCGGGCCGGGGGCGGGAGGATTGAAAAATTTGCAGCTGCAGGAGGAGGGAAAAAAAGGGAGAGAAGTATGTAAAAAGATACATTTTATAGAACAATGCTTATACTCTTTCACGGTGAACACTTTTCACATTACATAGCAATGTACAAGGTCGCATTTTGCATCTTATATTGAGTGCCCGCGGCTTTGGTGTTAGAGATCACAGCAGACGCAGGGCCGGGCAACAGAATTCGGCTTGTATGCAGCCATGGTAAGCCATTGTCCTGCGGCTTCTGCATTAAATCAGCGCCCTCCTTTCCCATAGCAAGCAAAGCCCTTTACGTGCTGCGGTTTTCCTGTTACCGTGCAGCATCAGATAACATAATAACCCCCACCCACCACCCATTCAATTCTGTGGGATGATCGGTTGACCCCCTCCCCCCACCACGTGGCTGGTATCATGGAAGATCCATGCAGATAACAAACTAGCCCCCCCATCCACTTCTGTGGGATGATCGCGTTACCCCTCCCCCCACCGCGTGGCTGGTATCAGGGAAGACCCCTGCTAGCCAAACGCGAAAACCTCAGCGCCATTGTCCACCCACTCCCCCCCGCCCGCTTGGCTAACTGCAGGGAAAGATTTCTTTTCAGCTACAGGCAAACAGCCCAGTAGGAACGGGGCCACCTCTGTCCCCTTAATTACATTCCCGTATTTCAACCAGGTTACCCTGAACGATATCACTCTCCTGAGGATAACACAGCAAGATAAAGAACGGATGTTGCTTGAATGCCAGCAAACACCGGGACCATACGCTGCCAAGCTTTGTCAAGCAATGATACCGGATTACTTGCTGCTAGCATGGCGCGGTCAAGTGTCCTACCATGGAGGACGGAATAAGGCTGCCCTGCCCAGAAACCTTCTGGAAAAGCTTTTGGAGTACCTCCAGGAGAGTTTCATGGAGATGTCCCTGGAGGATTTCAACTCCATCCCCAGACACGTTAACAGACTTTTCCAGTAGCTGTACTGGCCGCGAATGCATCCCAAGTCCCCAGGGCAAATTAATCATTAAAAAAATACTTGTTTTAAACCATGTTTGATATATTTGAAAAGGTACACTCACCAGAGGTCCCTTCCAGGGGGTCTGCGATGCCGCCTTGGGAGTGTTCAGAGGGCACTTCGGTCAGGGTCAGAAACAGCTCCTGGCTGTCGGGGAGAATGGAGTGCTGTGTGCTCTCCACAAGTTCGTCCTCCTCCTCGTCCTCCTCTTCCCCGTCCGCAGATTCGTCATTCAAGGATGAGATTAACCCCTCCTCGGAGTCCACGGTCAGGGGTGGGGTAGTGGTGGTGGCCCCCCCGAGAATTGCATGCAGCTCCTCGTAGAAGCGGCATGTCTGCCCCGGACCGTCCGTTTGCCTCCTTGGTTTTCTGATAGGCCTGTCGGAGCTCCTTCACCTTAATACGGCACTGATAGGAGTCCCAATTGTGGCCTCTCTCCATCATGCCCTTGGAGATCTTGTCGAAAGTTTTTGCATTCCATCCATTGGAACGTAGTTCTGCGAGCACTGAATCCTCTCCCCATATAGCGATCAGATCCAGTACCTCGCGTGTGGTCCATGCTGGTGCTTGTTTGCGGTTCTCGGACTGCATGGCTACCTGTGCTGTTCAGCTCTGTGTGGTCACCTGTGCTCACCAGGCTGGGCTAACAGGAAATGAAATTCAAAAGTTCACGGGGCTTTTCCTGTCCAACTGGCCAGAGCATCCGAGTTTAGATTGCTGTTCAGAGCGGTCACAATGGTGGACTGTGGGATAGCTCCCGGAGGCCAATACCTTCGAATTTTGTCCACACTAACCCTAATTCGAACTGGCAATGTCGATTTCAGCGCTACTCCCCTCGTCGGAGAGTAGTACAGAAACCGATTTTAAGAGCACTTTAAATCGAATTAAATGGCCTCGTTGTGTGGACGGGTGCAAGGTTAATTCGCTATAACGCTGCTAAATTCGAACTAAAATCGTAGTGTAGACCAGGCCTAAGTCTCCCTTCCATATCCACTGCAGTGAAATGACAATAAAATCAAGAATTATTTATTGAGATGTGCAGTATTATTCACAGCTACCTCAACTATTCAGTGTATTCACTCAATGTCGTGGGCCCTCAAAAATCAAGTTCTGCTCAATGACCTGTTTTAAGAAACTTCTACAATGAGTACAGATTAGGGCTGGTTGAAGTTTGTGTGGCCTTTTTTAAAATATAAAATTCTCTTCCTCAGTCCAAATCTGGCTCTATCCCCACCATCTCAGCCCCCCAAAAAAAGAAAGAAAAAAGAAAAAAATTGGCAAAAGCTTTTTTTCCCCCTAAAGTTTTCTGGTTCTTTAAAATTGACAGAAACTATTTTTGTGTTAAAAAAAGAAAAAGAAAAAACTCAAGAACACGTAGTAGCAGTAGCCTCTTGGTTCTGCAATTGCTTCTTGTGCTAATTTTGAATGGTCATCTAGTCCATTTTTAAACATTTTCATTTGCGAGAAGAAAAACACAACTATTCTACAGAAGAAGTGTTAAGGACAAAACTCAAAACAAATTAAAAACCTCAAGGCATGCTGTTTTGTTCTGAGTTTCCAAAGTTTCACATTAAAAAAAAAAAAAATCTCAAGTACAGATACATCCAAACAATGATATTTGCTGGCTACCTGCGTAAAGCCCCCACACTCCAAAACACTGGAAGATGCAGTCAATTAATAGAAAAGGGTTGGGTTACTTTAACAAACAAACTTTACAACCTCTTGTCTCACCAACATTTTCACAGCCCAACATACTTTGTGGGTATTCATACTATAGCATTAAACTAGGCTTTTCACTGACCAGACACTAGGACCATTCACAATTAGGGATGAATATTCTAGAAATACTTGACAACATTTTCTGAATTTTGAAAATTCATTCTAATATACAAGAATATCCCCATCTCTATCTATTGTGGAGCTGTAGCAGCAAAGATGCCAGTTCCTGGAGCCTTGCTGAGCATTTCTGCTTTCATTTAATAAATAAAGTAAATTTCTATCCCTCATGGTTGTATAGAAAAGCTTGAAAATGAGAACTCTAAAGGCCCAATACTAGAAAGCAAATATATGCCAAATTTATTTAATTAAAAAAAAAGTCTCATGATTTTTAGAGCTCTAACTCATGAGTTTTGAATGCTTGTGGCTGGTAGTATTGACTTCATTCTTACATTTGTAAAGCAGTTTCTTATATTTCTACCTGAAGTCTTGATCCAGCAAAGGAACCTGCTAATGTAACCCCTTCAATAGCACTCCAGGTGGGATAGCTCCTTTTTTTCTATCAATAATGTAAAAACTGCATTCTCAATACAGTACCTACTACCTACCTATCAAAAGATCTCTTGAAATGACTCTGCTGCAGCATCCTACGCCTTACTCAACAGATACAGATCAAAAGCAAGTTCTAACTCCCTCCTATATTGAACACTATAACGTTATCAAATCTAACCATCACCGTGCAGTCCTCCTCTTTCTAGCATTCCTCCATACTCACTAGCCTGCTGCTATAGAGCAGAGACATTGTACTTAACTTGTTTTTCCCTCTCGATATGAAGCAGAGACCACTCATCCAGTATGACCACTCTCTTCCTGCTCCCTAGTCTAGTAGCAGGTACCAACGTTAGATACATACCAGAATGCCTCATTTTCCAAAACAAGCCTATGACCTTAACTATCCCACATAAGACAAAATAATTAAAAGACATACTTATTATAGGCACTTTTCTACATCATGCATCCTATGGTAGATTATAATGGATGTGGAGGCAGAGATAGAGGGCCAGATCTTTAGCCCAAAGGTTTTCAGGAGGCCCAGATTCAGCAAGGAATTTTGACTCGTGCTTAACTTTAACCATGTGAATAGTCCCAAGGGGACTCATTGGGCATGTGCCTCAACATTTTGCCTTGTTTCTGAATATTCACTTTCAAGTCTTTGATACGTTTTCCTTTCTAGATTTAACCATTTAGAATCTCCTGGTTTTCAGACACTTTGTTTTTAACCACAACATTTCACTAAAGATTTTGGCTGAAGTAGTTACATACTCAACTTTATTCTGTTTAAAAGTCAATATTTAGCAATCCAAAGTAGAAGTTATGACTACAGTTTTCCTTTAAGAGTTTTTCAATAAACACAAAGATCAAGGGTGTTAGTTTTTGATTTTAAAATAAAGCTGCAGAACCTAGTTCTCAAGAAAATGTTGTCCAAATCTTACACATCAAAAAGTCAACAGATAAGGCCCATATAATGATATTTATGTGCCTACTGCTGATTTGAGTGATCAAATGAGCTCTCTGGGCCTCTTATAAAGAAGTTTGCACTGGAAAATTTCAGGGGATCATTGGGACTGAATTTCAAGGTCCAGGTCCTGCAAACATTAACTCACATATATAATGTTACTCACATCCGTCAGTGTTTGAGAGATCAGGACCCCTAATATTGAAAAAGGAGTTCATAGTTCCTGTGGTGTCAGTATATCAAGTTACTGGTCTTTGGGTGACTATGGTGAAATAGTCTTGTATAAAGGAACTTGCAAAATGTTGCTGGTGCCCAAAATGAAAGTGTTGCTATAGGTTCTGGTACTCTGCAGAAGTTATTTGGAAATACACGTACATAAAATTTTGTTTTAAATTTAATTTTGAAATTGACTCGAACAGCTAGACTCAGTCATTTAATACAACAGAAGATCACAGCAAAAGTAATATTTCCCCAAATAGTCTGCCCCTTTCAATGGTTCTATTTACTTTAGATACACTGATGATTACATTCAGCTGCATTATCTGTTTATGAGCGCTTTTAACTTTGAATGCTGCAGCAAGTGTCAATCTTTATATTATTGAAGGACAATTAGGCAAACCATGTAATTGTATTGTCACTTATTAATTTCAAGCTCCAGTGTCATAAATTATATGCCTTAATTAGTACTGCATGTCAATCACAATCTGGAAATTTGAATGAGAAAGTGGTTAACAAGAATACATAATTAAAAGAAAACAGTGAATAATGGCATGGCTGAACAGTTCATAAAATTAGGTAAGAAAACTGGTGCTGAGTCAGCTTGTAGGTGCCAAGATAAAGAGGAGGTTGCATAAAATACACACAAGAAGCAGGAAGTCAGAGAATAAGACAAAATTGCAGCTCTGAAGCTTGGTTTAGATGGCCAACAAAACATAGGGAGAAGATAACTGAAGAAAACTGGGGGAGCGATCGTTACTTCTCAACTACCAAAATTCACAGAGAAAGGGATAGCAAAGGATAATAAATACTCTGGACCCAATTCAGCAGTATATTACAGGCCCCTAGTGCCTCCACCAACTCTACTGGCATAAAGGGGCCACAAAGCTGGCCTTAAGGAATTTCCTTAGCATAGATTTCAGAGTGGTAGCTGTGTTAGTCTGTATCAACAAAAAGAACGAGGAGTACTTGTGGCACCTTAGAGATTAACAAATTTATTTGGGCATAAGCTTTCATGGGCTAAAACCCACTTCATTGGATGCATGCAGTGGAAAATACAGTAGGAAGATATATATACCCACACAGAGAACATGAAAAAATGGGTGTTGCCATACCACTATAACGAGACTAATCAGTTAAGGTGGGCTATTATCAGCAGGACAAAAACAAACTTTTGTAGTGATAATCAGGATGGCCCATTTCCAACAGTTGACAAGAAGGTGTGAATAACAGTAGGGGGAAAATTAGCATGGGGAAATAGTTTTTACTTTGTGTAATGACCCATCCACTCCCAGTCTTTATTCAAGCCTAATTTAATGGTGTCCAGTTTGCAAATTAATTCCAATTCTGCAGTTTCTCGTTGGAGTCTATTTTGAAGTTTTTTTGTTGGAGAATTGTGACTTTTAGGTCTGTAATTGAGTGACCAGGGAGGTTGAAGTGTTCTATGACTGGTTTTTGAATGTTATAATTCTTGACGTCTGATTTGTGTCCATTTATTCTTTTGTGAAGAGACTGTCCGGTTTGGCCAATGTACATGGCAGAGGAGCATTGCTGGCACATGATGGCATATATCAAATTGGTAGATGTGCAGGTGAACGAGCCTCTGATGGTGTGGCTGATGTGATTAGGTCCTATGATGGTGTCCCTTGAATGTGGACAGAGTTGGCAATGGGCTTTGTTGCAAGGATAGGTTCCTGGGTTAGTGTTTTTGTTGTGTGGTTGCTGNGGCTTGGAAAAGAGAAGACTAAGGGGGGACATGATAGAGGTATATAAAATCATGAGTGATGTTGAGAAAGTGGATAAGGAAAAGTTATTTACTTATTCCCATAATACAAGAACTAGGGGTCACCAAATGAAATTAATAGGCAGCAGGTTTAAAACAAATAAAAGGAAGTTCTTCTTCACACAGCGCACAGTCAACTTGTGGAACTCCTTACCTGAGGAGGTTGTGAAGGCTAGGACTATAACAGCGTTTAAAAGAGAACTGGATAAATTCATGGAGGTTAAGTCCATTAATGGCTATTAGCCAGGATGGGTAAGGAATGGTGTCCCTAGCCTCTGTTTGTCAGAGGGTGGAGATGGATGGCAGGAGAGAGATCACTTGATCATTGCCTGTTAGGTTCACTCCCTCTGGGGCACCTGGCATTGGCCACTGTCAGTAGACAGGATACTGGGCTAGATGGACCTTTGGTCTGACCCAGTACGGCCGTTCTTATGTTCTTAAGTTAAGTAGAGTAGGGGCGTTAGGGGACGAGAGCTGAGGAAGCATTGTATGCCAACATTTTTATGGCTGACTTAGAACAATGCTTCCTGAGCTCTCGTCCCCTAATGCCCCTACTCTACTTGCGTTGGAGAACACTTCAACCTCCCTGGTCACTCAATTACAGACCTAAAAGTCGCAAACCTTTTCATGTACATGAATGAAGTCAGGCAAACAGAAAATGTGAGAATTTGAAAGTGGATAGTCTTCTTCCATAATAGGAGTCGCATAAGCCCCCTGATGGAGAGTAAAGACACAGAAGTCAGGTGAAATGATATGGGAGAAAGTGAGCATGGAGCATTAGACACTTGTAAGTGCTCTAAAGTGTTCCCTGAATCTATCAGTGCAGGCATGTTGAGTCTCCACTGCTTCCCCATACGGGTGTATCTCCTACAAGAAAAAGGATACTAGCAGTAGGATCTACAGCTACATCACAATGAATTTATACCTAATAGCATGGTGTACAGAGACCCACTGCTATTCAGTCATCTCCTGCTGTTTATGTCCTTTCGCCTACCCTGAGTATGAGAGTCTGACACACCCTGGGAGCTGCTAGGCAGAGAATGCAGTTCCGACAATTTTCTGACCCCTCTGCAATTATATTTTTTGGTCAGTTATAACTATGAGAAGAGTTCCTGAAGGAAGAGAACAGGAGCTCCAGTCTTTCCCCCCTCCAAGGCACATAAACATAAGCTACACAGATATATCTAGGAAACCCCAAATTTTAATCCATGGATATTTAGGAAAGGGTAAACAGCAGATTCCCCCCATCCCCACAAAGAAGTCAGCATTCCACCCCTTAGCCAACAAATTTCCCAGGGGGCAAGAGACATCAGAGCCTTGTATCCATCTATCGCCTACCTGAAGATATCTTGAGGCATGATAAAGGAGAGTTTTAAAGCACAGGAGGAGTTTTAAAGCTCCATAGAGTAAACAGCATGTATTAAAATATGCCTTAGCCTATAACTTAAGTACCTGCTGAGCTTCTTCATGGGCTTAGAGAAGGGAGTGTGGGAGAAACCAGAGGAGCCCAGAAAGCTCCCACTCTCTGTAATTCCACAGCATACCGATGGAGAGATGTATATGAAGCGGGGGATAAAGGAGGAGGAGCTAGAGTAGCTGAACTCTTTGCTGTGGTGGGGTTACACAATTACCATACGGATTGCATATAAAAGACATGAAATTACAATATCCCTCATTTCTTTACATTTTTACTATTTTGCTACAGCACCCTATCTTTTCAAAGAAAATGATCTCCCTAAATAATCTAATTGATTGATTGAGTGGTACAACACATCTACTACAGCTGAGATCTCCCAGTAAAGATGAACTTACCTAATAAGAAAATCAGTGGGGAGGTTTCCTGTAGTCAATGCAAAGCAAAGCTGACTCTGTTAGCTATTTCCTACCAGCAGGCTTCCCCTGAACACAGCTGTGGCTACTCTATGGAGTCACAGGTGCAGCAATAACCAGCCAGTCAGAACAGAGGCAGTGTGGGTATTATGCTGTAAAAGCCAGGGGGTAAAAAACTGTGGCTTACCTCAGACAGGACTTCTAAAAAGGCTAGGTAGTGGAATTAAGGTTCTAACAACAAACACAGTTAATACTCAAGAACTGATCCTTTAGGGTCTGGGTATGTTGTAGATTTTTGCACTTCCATGTTTGTTTCTCTTGTTAAGGTAGATGAAGGGTTCAGGTATTCTACCTTAATTGAGAGATCATTTTGTAATCCTAGTCACTCAGCAAGTCAAAGGTTCTTAGCATCTCTTGGGATGAGACCCTAAATACTCACAGAAGATCTAAGTTATTAATACCTGATTTAAATTCTCTCATGTGTAGTAGGAAGAAAGTAAAATAAAACATTGTGATATAGTATAACCTATGAGCCCTTTAGGGCAGGGACTGTTTCTTCCTCTGTGTATATACCACACATACATAATCACAGTGGAACAGTCATTGGGAGAGAGAGAGATTGTGTAGTCCAGTGGTTAGGACACCCACTTGGTCCGTGGGAACCCATCTCTCTCCCATCCCCTGCCCCCCTCCCCCTCCCAGCCAGGCCGGGTGGCATGGGAATCAGCCAGATAATCTTTTACGTGGCTGGGGTATGTTGAGTCTTTGATGGTTCCCCAGTGGTGTATCCCCTATGAGGATCTACAGATACCTGGCCACTTCCAGTGTCACCAATCCTGGCTCCCTCTTCCCTGTATTCCTCTCCTTTCTTCCTTCCTTTTGTCTCCACACTTGCTCTTTGTCTCCTTTCCAATCTCCTCTCTCTGTCTCTTTCCTTTTTCTTTGTCCCTTTTACATTTTGGGTAACTTACTTTTAGCTGTTCTCTAATGGCCCAGTGGCCTCTAAACTCTCTATTGTCTGACATCTTTGAGGTGCAGGGATACCCATTATGTCCATCTCAGCCTCTGAATGCAGTTAAAAGGCTTCTAGACCCCAATTCAGCAAAGCACTTAAAACGTGTTTATATTTATACATGTGTGTATGTCCCAATGTATGTCCCCACTTAATCAAGTGTTTGTGCTTTGCTGAACTGGAACCTTAGAGGTAGTAGGAATGAGAGGAGATTTTTTGTAGCAAACACTGACATCTTGTAATCCCTGCAATCATTTTTTCCCCTAAGCATCTAAAGAAATTGTGCTAAATGCATTCTTAGCCTTTAATGTAACTAGCTGGCTTTTAAAATCACAACTCTATTTTTGTGTGCAGTCATACCCTCTCACCACCTAACCTTTCAATTTTTCACCCATATTTTCCTGACTTTCTCATCCCTTCCACTTGGCTTAAACATTTGCTCTCCAGTAAATAAAATGACTATGAGCTTTTAGGTCTGAAGTGTTTTCCACATGTAGAAATGTTGACATATGGTATAACTACTTTTAATATATTTGTGACTATAAATCTTTTTATTTTAACAACCAACCTTTCAGCAAAATAGCATAAACTACTGAAAGTAATTCAGCAAGTACTCTAAGTGACTACTGTCTAAATTTTATTTCATACCATCCGAATATTTTAAAGAAGAAATTCTTGTATTAATTGTACTACTGTATCTTATATTTCTGATGCACTATTTTAATTTATTGATGCTGAATACTCTATGCAAGTACTGTATGAACATGCATATTTATATGAGGCACCATATTTCCTTATTTCGGTTAGTTTATTTTTTCCCTGCACCTACTTTATATCTAAAAATTTGAACACTTTAACACACTAACACTCACTAAATTACAGTTTGCAGAGACAATATATCTCTCATCAGACTTTACCCTATGAGGTGCTGAGTACTTCCTCTGAAGTACTGAGCACCCACAACTCTCATCAAGGTGCGTGGGAGTGCTGGATGCTCAGCACTTTGCAGGATTGATCTCAATAATACTATGAGATACCAGCTGTTATTTAATATATAGAGAATTGTATGTAGGAGAGCCATTTTCAATGTTCTATGTTCTTTCTGCATTACCTATAAAAGTGCAGCTCACATTAGTTTGACACTGCTGCAAAATTATCACCTGCTTTAAGGAATAACAAAAACATAGTGGAACCTCAGTTCTAGTACTTAATATTTTTTAAAAAAGTACTGCTGCCCATATGTCTGAGCCAGCCATGGTACCAACCACAGCCACTGGTAGTGTGGTGTTCTGGAAGCATGTCCATACCCTTCTTAGACGTAGAGTCGTATCTCTTCTCTGCAGTGGGAAGGTGAAATTTCCAGGCCAAGTAACATACCCATGCTAGCTCTGGTCAAGTCAGTGCATTAAAACAGAAGAGTAACCACTGCAGTGTGAGGGGCTAACTGCTCTGAGTATGTACCTAGGGTCTGTGTTGGGTTCATACCTGGGCCTTCTCACTTTTCCCTTCAGTCCTGCCACCTGGGCTACATTTCTATTTTTAGCACACTAGCTCTACCAGCTATGTCTCCTGGAAATTGCACCTCCAGCCCCAGTGTAAATATACCATTAAGGGTATGTTTACACTTCAAAATTAGGTCGATTTTATAGAGGTCGATTTTTAGAAATCGATTTTATACAGTTGACTGCATATGTCCACACTAAGGGCATTAAGTCGGCGGAGTGCGTCCTCACTACCATGGCTAGCATCGACTTACGGAGCGTTGCACTGTGGATAGCTATCCCACAGTTCCCACAGTCTCCGCCGCCCATTGGAATTCTGGGTTAAGCTCACCAGTGCCTGATGGGGCAAAAACACTGTTGCGGGTGGTTTTGGGTACATGTTGTCAGTCACCCCTCCCTCCGTGAAAGCAATGGCAGACAATCGTTTCGCGCCTTTTTTCCGTGCAGACGCCATACCACGGCAAGCGTGCAGCCCACTCAGCTCAGCTCACCAACACTGCCGCTGTTGTGTCCTGTNAACACTGTTGCGGGTGGTTTTGGGTACATGTTGTCAGTCACCCCTCCCTCCGTGAAAGCAACGGCAAACAATCGTTTCGCGCCTTTTTTCCGTGCAGACGCCATACCACGGCAAGTGTGCAGCCCACTCAGCTCAGCTCACCGACACTGCCGCTGTTGTGTCCTGGGTGTTGCTGGCAGCAGACGGTGCAGTAGGTCTGCAAACCATCGTCATCCACCGCTTCTGCTGCAACTCTGCTCTCCTGCTGTTGTAAATGAGCTCAGTCTCAATTAAGTAAATGATGACTGACCTCAATAGAGTAAATGAGCTCAGTCATCCACCGCTTCCACTGCAACTCTGCTCTCCTGGTGCCATGAATCCACCTCGCAGGTCCTCTCATCGTTCGGTGTAAATATCTATTCTCGTGGCATCCGTCGTCATCCACCGATTCCGCTGCAACTCTGCTTTCCTGCTCTCCTTCAGATGCCATACCACGGCAAGCATGGAGCCTGCTCAGCTCACTGCTGCTGTTGTGAGCATTGTAAACACCTCGCGCATTATCCTGCAGTATGTGCAGAACCAGAACCTGCAAAAGCAGGCGAGGAGGTGATGACAGCGCGATCACGATAGTGATGAGGACATGGACGCAGACTTCTCTCAAAGCACGGGCCGTGGCAATTTGGACATCATGGTGGTAATGGGGCAGGTTCATGCCGTAGAATGCCGATTCTGGGCCCGGGAAACAAGCACAGACTGGTGGGACTGCATAGTGTAGCAGGTCAGGGATGATTCCCAGTGGCTGCAAAACTTTCGCATGCATAAGGGCACTTTCATGGAACTTTGTGACTTGCTTTCCCCTGCCCTGAAGCGCAAGAATACCAAGATGAGAGCAGCCCTCACAGTTGAGAAGCGAGTGGCGATAGCCCTCTGGAAGCTTGCAACACCAGACAGCTACCGGTCAGTCGGGAATCGATTTGGAGTGGGTAAATCTACTGTGGGGGCTGCTGTGATCCAAGTAGCCAATGCAATCGCTGAGCTGCTGCTATCTAGGGTAGTGACTCTGGGAAATGTGCAGCTCAATGTGGATGGCTTTGCTGCAATGGGATTCCCTAACTGTGGTGGGGCGATAGATGGAACGCATATCCCTATCTTGGGACTGGACCACCTTGCCAACCAGTACATAAACCGCAAGGGGTACTTTTCATTGGTGCTGCAAGCACTGGTGGATCACAAGGGACATTTCACCGGCATCAACATGGGATGGCCAGGAAAGGTATATGATGCTCGCATCTTCAGGAACTCTGGTCTGTTTGAACAGCTGCAGGAAGGGACTTACTTCCCAGACCAGAAAATAACTGTTGGGGATGTTGAAATGCCTATAGTTATCCTTGGGGACCCAACCTACCCCTTAAAGCCATGGCTCATGAAGCCATACACAATCACCCTGAACAGTAGCAAGGAGCTGTTCAACTATAGGCTGAGCAAGTGCAGAATGGTGGTAGAATGTGCATTTGGACATTTAAAAGCGCGCTGGCGCAGTTTACTGACTTGGTTAGACCTCAGTGAAACCAATATTCCAATTGTTATTGCCGCTTGCTGTGTGCTCCACAATATCTGTGAGAGTAAGGAGGAGATGTTTATGGAGGGGTGGGAGGTTGAGGCAAATCGCCTGGCTGCTGATTACGCGCAGCCAGACACCAGGGCGATTAGAAGAGTGCAGCAGGGCGTGCTGGGCATCAGAGAAGCTTTGAAAGCTTTGAAAACCAGTTTCATGACTGTCCAGGCTACGGTGTGACAGTTCTGTTTGTTTCTCCTTGATGAAAACCCGCCCCCTTGGTTCACTCTACTTCCCTGTAAGCCAACTGCCCTCCCCCCTTTGATCACCTCTTGCAGAGGCAATAAAGTCATTATTGTTTAAAAAATCATGCATTCTTTATTAATTCATCACACAAATAGGGGGATAACTGACAAAGTAGCCCGGGAGGAGGTGGGAAGCACCAGGTGGGGTGGTGGATGAGAGTAGGAGGGAAGGACAAGGCCACACTGCACTTTAAAACTGATTGAAGGCCAGCCTTCTGTTGCTTGAGCAGTCCTCTGGGGTGGAGTGGTTGGGTGGCTGGAGGCCCTCCCTCCCGCATACTTGGGCGTCTGGGTGAGGAGGATATGGAACTTGGGGAGGAGGGCAGGCGGTTACACGGGCTGCAGCGGCGGTCTGTGCTCCTGCTGCATTTCCTGCAGCTCCACCAGACGCCGGAGCATATCGGTTTGATCCCCCAGTAGCCTCAGCATTGCATCCTGTCTCCTCTCATCGCGCTGCTGCCACCTCTCCTCTTGCTCCCACCACCTCTCATCTTGCTCGTCCCTCCTGTCCTCACATTCATTTTCTGCTTTCCTGAACTCTGACATTGTTCAGACGGGAGGACTGCATGAGCTCAGAGAACATTTAATTGTGAGTGCGTTTTTTTCGCCTTCTTATCTGTGTTAGCCTCTGGGACGGAGATGATAGGGGGAGAGTTGAAACATTTGCAGCTGCAGGAGGAAAAAAAGGGAGAGTAGTATTTAAAAAGACACATTTTAGAGAACAATGGGTAGACTCTTTCACATTGAACCAAACTGTAAACATTACATAGCACATGTGCTTTCGGTACAAGGTCGCGTTTTGCCTCTTATATTGAGGGCCTGCCGGTTTGGTGTGAGAGATCACACACACAGGGCCGGGCAACAGAATTCGGCTTGCAGGCAGCCATGGTAAGCCAAAGTCTTTCGGCTTCTTCAACCTTCAGAACATGTGGGAGTGGTTTCAAATAGCAGCGCCCTCCTTTCCCATACCAAGCACCCATTGGGTTGGCCATTTAAAAGGAGGGGCTGTACTGGCCACTAATGCATCCCAAGTCTTCAGGGCAAATTAATCATTAAACACGCTTGCTTTTAAACCATGCATGATATTTACAAAGGTACACTCACCAGAGGTGCCTTCTCCGGCTTCATGGTCTGTGAGCCCAGGTGGGGAGGGTATTGGCTCCAGGGTGATAAACAGTTCCTGGCTGTCGGGGAGAATGGTTTCTCCAATTGCGTGCTGTGCGCTATCCTTCTCCTCCTCCTCCATCTCCTCATCTTCCTCATCCCCAAAATCCTCATCCCTGTTGCGTGAGATCCCCCCTTGCAGGTGTCCATGGACAGGGGTGGGGTAGTGGTGGGGGCCCCCCTAGAATTGCATGCTGCTCATTGTAGAAGCGGCATGTCTGGGGCTCTGACCTGGAGCGGCCATTTGCCTCTTTGGCAGGCTTGTCTGAGCTCCTTAAGTTTCATGCGGCACTGCTGCAGGTCCCTGTTGTAGCCTCTGTCCATCATGCCCTTAGAGATTTTTTCAAATGTTTTGGCATTTCGTCTTTTGGAATGGAGTTCTGCTAGCATGGATTTGTCTCCCCAAACAGCGATCAGATCCAGTACCTCCCATTCAGTTCATGCTGGAGCTCTTTTGCTATTCTGGGACTGCATGGTCACCCCCNATCTGAGTTGAGAGTGCTGTCCAGAGCGGTCACAATGGAGCACTCTGGGATAGCTCCCGGAGGTCAATATCATCGAATTGCATCCACACTACCTCCTCGTCAGAGAGGAGTACAGAAATCAGTTTTAAGAGCTCTTTAAGTTGACAAAAATGGCTTTGTCATGTGGACGGGTCCAGGGTTAAATCGATCTAATGCTGCTACATTCGACCTAAACTCGTAGTGTAGACCAGGGCCAAGTGTGCATTCATCTCTCTTGCAATACTAATGGTAGTGCTAGAATTGTGGTCTCTTCCTGTTCCTACACCATGTTACCAACTTTCATGATATTTGTTTCTTTTCTAAAAGCCCTAGATCCTGGAATCATGCAATTAGGTCAGACTCTCACTTTTCATTTAAAAAAAAAAAAAGTTTCTAGCTTTTGTGGCTGAGGAGAAAACTTTGAAAACGTGACCCTTAAAGATTATAACACCATGAAACATAAAGAACTGAAAATATTATTTTTAAAAACCTCATGATTTTTAAGCCAATCCCATTATTTTTGGTGGCTTAACTCTTCTATTCTATTTAGGGTCTTATGCTGCACTCATCATAGTAGTATCTGAGCGCCTTCCAATAGTTCATTAAGCAATGTGACTAACATCTGTCATGTGTTTGTTCTCTCAGCCTCTCCCCAGAATGTGGAGTGTTTTGTTTTGTAATTTTTTTTATGTTTATGTTAGCTAACACCTTTGTGTTGCTAGTGAATGCTGTTGGAAAAACATACTGTACTTTTTATTGGTAGGAGGAATTTTAAAAACTATTTTCATATAGACCACCTTCTTCTTCTTCTTCTTCAGAGTGCAAATCCAATTAGGAGAGGTCACCCCCCCCCCCCCCCAACACCAGGAGGGGCTCTTGGTGGGGCCTTTGTCCATGCCCTTGAGCAGGGACATTTGGAAGAAGTGGAGCAGGGCCAAATGCAGGCGTGTTCAGCTGCTGGTGAACCAGGTGGTCAGGACAACTGGATCATGCCCCTACTACTAAGGGAGAGTGAGGTGATTGCAAGGCTGCACTTATGTGGACCTGAGAGGATGTGGTCTTTGCCAGGTAACCCAGCTGTCTCAGGCGCATCCACAGTAGTGTTGTTACACTAGTGGACTCCAAGTATCGTGGTGGTATTGTAAAAGAAAAGACGACCTTTATAACTGATGCTTGGAATTATTGTATGAATTGATTGGGCCAATTTCTTAATTCCTTTCTCAGGCAAAACTCCAACTGAAGTCAGTGAGACTGTAAGGACTGAGTAGAAAACGAGTGGCGATTTGAAAATTTGGTCAGTTAGTTTACTTGAAATTGAGGTGGTGTTTTTTCATATTTCTGAGGTTTTTTCCTTTCCTTCCCCCTTTTCTTCTTCACCTTCTACTGGAGTGCTGTATAGTACCACCAGCCTACCCACTCTACGAACCCAGATCAGCAGAAATGCTATCCTACCTAAAGTCTGGGGTTTGGTGGTCCTTTTACAAGTGAACCAATACACATTTTCCTTAAAAGATTCTAATGTTCATACTAGATCTGTCGTCTCTCTGTTGAAAATATCACTGACACCTCTGAGACTAACAAGGTCAAGTGCTGTAAGATGGAAGCCTTTTGTACTGATGAACAGTTGAAGGGTGTGACATATGTTTTAGGACCCAGCAGCTGGTTCAGTGAGAGCCTCTTGGGTCTCTTTTAATGCTAAATCCAGGCCCAGCTACTTCATCTCAGAATGGAAATAGCAGTATGTTAACATTCATCCAAACCCTTGTGTCTGTCATTAACTCAGCCCTTCTACTGTAGTTACATGGCACAGCTCAGCTGACATATCACCTGTCCTCCCACCTAACGAAACAGTAGGGCAGGTTATGCATCAGTGCAGCATTTAAATGCCACTTGACTGAAAACTACTGATTACTCCACATGTTTTATGTCTCCGTTTTTTTAATTCTCTTGAATGCCAGCTGATCACAGTTGTTTTTTTGTTGCTGTTAGTTTCTGTCTTCTAAAAAATAATGTGTAGAAAGTGCTTTATAAGCTGATGTTCATTAAATGTGTTAGTAATAAGTATAATACAAATAAAACAAACACGGCTGTACATTTGGGCTCTTTTCAGGAGCAAATCTGCCCCTGAGCTGCCCAAGCACCCAGAAGGTCACACTCCTCCCACGGAGCAAGGATCAGAAGGGATGGAACAAATTCAGCAATGAACATCCACCCCCACTGATAGAAGTTTTGGAGCCACTGGTCAGGAACAAGGGAGATTTCCTCCTCCCCCTTCTCTCACCGTCCTCAGTACTCAACCTGATACTTTAATAAGTGCTTTGGGATCCTTAAGGATGAAAGATGCTATATAGATGGGAGATGTATTAATAAAATCCCCAACTGCAGTTCAGCTGCAAATGGGAGCTACTCCAGCTCCAGGCTGGAGTAACTCTGCTAGGCAACCACAGATGGTGTGACAGATGATCTCAGCAGCCCATCCATTTTTTCCGTGTAAATTTAAAAAAAAAAAAAAAAGTTAAAAAGCTATCTTGGCAAGCTAGAGATTTCAAGGGCCTTAAGTTCATCCTCAGGGCTTGCTTTGGTCCCTTTACTGCTAGTCCTTGTCAGAAAGTTTTATACCTGAATCCAGCGGGGGAAAGTATGTGTATGCC
Source organism: Platysternon megacephalum (assembly GCA_003942145.1). Lineage (NCBI taxonomy): Eukaryota > Metazoa > Chordata > Testudines > Platysternidae > Platysternon > Platysternon megacephalum. The sequence continues at coordinate 458,154 of QXTE01000177.1, read as the reverse complement.
AGACATTTGGTTCCACCTTGCCATCAACAGTAGGGGAGAGAGAGGTGAATGTGTGGCATATACATGTCTTTCTGGTTGACAACAAAAATAGACCTGTCATTCAAAGAAGAGCCCAATAATTTTGGGCTCCTTTAAAATTTTGCCCACAACTAGTGGAATAATCAGTCAGCCTAACCATCCTGCTCCATGTTAAGATACTGAAAACTTCATGAACCTAATGAGTATAATATCCTGGTAATTGTTTTCAAAACCCTAATTGTTATATATGGCAATCCGACCATTGGAGGTTAGACAGTGTGTCCTAAAGAAAGAGTGTGTAGTGGAGAAGTAGTACTTAATTCCACAGATGCAGAAACTGTGGGCAAATTTAGCCTCTAGTATTGAACGTCTCCATGTCACCTGATATCATTCAGGAACGGCAGGTTCTGAATATTATTTATAATGAACCCTTAATGTATACAGTGCTGTACGATATGTGAACTGTGGTCAACAAGTACAAGAATCCTGCTCCAAAGAGATTACAGTCTAAAGAAACAAAATGTATAGAAGGAGGTACTATACAATACAGCAGGGGTATGGTCATGGAAGCTGAACTGCTCCTCTAAAAAAAGTTGGCTTATAGGAATTGAGGAAGACAGCTTTGTTACATCTGAATGGGAAGCTCCTCTATATGTGTAGTGGGGCATAAAAGGTGATGAATAGTCAAAAGACTCAGAGGGCGAGAAAGCTGGTATAACACAAAGAGCAGAAGAAGGAATAAAGGCAGATGAGAGCACAAAATAGTGCTGGGTTTACAGTTACAGAAGCAAGAAGAGTTCTGATTTATGGTAAAATAGTTGAAGACAATTGGCAAGAGATACTCCCTGATGCTTTATGTAGGGGTGCTGACAGTTTACTCTTTCTGTGGATAAGGAGACTTTTATAAGATGCCCATAAGAAAGGAATAGGTTACTGAGCTAAGTTATGTGTCTGGAAGCGTTTGGGACCTATAGTCCCAATGGGATCATACTACTGCTCAAAAACCTGCAGGTCTTTCATCAAGTCTTATTTGTGGAAGCAATCCTGAAAGGTACTGAGCACTCAGGACGTGATCCAGGCAAGTGTAACGCTGATTGACCCTGGTCATTGGCAGGTGGGACTGAACCTGGGACCTCTGAAGCTTAGTGCATGAGCCTCTACTGCATGAGCTAAAAGCCAGATGGCTGTAAAGCAGACTCATTAATCTCCCTCTCTCTAAGTGGTCTCAGTGCCACTAGATGGGACAGAACACCTCACCCAGGAGGTATGTGGGTTACACAAGCACCTATGCATGTGGGTAGCTTTTGCAGGATCCTGGCCTAGGTTGAGTTGCCACAAATGGAAGCTCTGTATAAAGCTATCACAGGTAGCAGCAGATATTTTTGTAAGTAGTCATTCATTCAATGAAGTATGATACTATGTCATTTCTAAGAGTAAATGTCATTGTTTAGAATTAATTATTTTTCTTAACAAAAAATGAATAAAAATAAAAATAAATAAATTGAAGGGGCTACAATGTTCCACATTACTACATAATCCCCTGTATGAGTACAGTCTTCTATTGAAACTTCATCTATTAAAACCCCTTTGAAACTTACAGAATGGCAGAGGTAAAACTCTAGAGCTCCAACACAACCAAACACTTGAGCAAATGCTTGCCTTCAAGCATATGAGTAGTCCCTTTGCCTTCAACATAATTACCCACGGTGATCACACTTGCTGGACCAGAGCCTAGTTCCATACCTCATGTCTTCCAGTGGACATCAGCTCCATTAAACATTCACTTTCAAAACACAGCTTTCCTTATTAAAAAATGACATTATTATATTCTATCCCAAACTAGTGACTTGCCAGAGCACATACTGGCTATGTTCTCAAAGAAAATTCAGCATTATAATAAAAATAAAATAAAGATTAATGTAGTGAAATAATATTTCTTTGTTTATGGAAATTGCCTTTTTCTTTTCTCTTATTTACTACCTTTTCCCAAAAAATTTGAAATGAGGGTGACACATGTTTACAATGTTGTGCCATTTTTCTTGGAGATGAGAATTCATTAATAAAGGTTAGACTCATTCAGACTTTAAAAATAGGACACTTACAATTATTGTTGCCTCGCGATCTGCTTGCATGATAGTTTGTCCTTGAAATCAGTGGGACAGCTCCACATGAATGGAGTAGTTCTCCAGACTAGCACTTTGTTAATTCAATGATGTGAGATCAGAGTCAGGCCCATACTCTGTTTGTACCAAAGTTTCTTTGTAGCTACAGCACTTATTACTAATTTTAATATCATCAAAGGTTATGCTCCAGTTGTGTTTATTGGTTTACATTGCATAGTTTTATTTGCAAGGCATTTTGTGATGCACAGTGTATGCAATTAATTGTATGGAATAAATTATAAAAAGAATCTGTTTTATGTGCTAGTATCTGCTGGTATCAAGAAAATAAGCTACATAAACAGCCTTGAAGCAATTTCATTCTCACCTTCCAATGGTGATGCCTCTAACTAGTCGAATTATCCATTCAACATATTCAGTGTCATGTCCTATACATCATAGTCACATTTAATATCATATGTCAGAGGGTTAACAGCAGGTAGGGATTTTTATCCATGTTTGGGCCTGAAGTAAGAAATTTTGCCAATTTATGGGCTTCCAGAAAACTTTGATATGCTGTTAATGGAACAGTCCTAAGTCTTAGTTAAGGTACTGTACTAGAGCAATGAAAACGGGTCTATATATCAATAATATGTGAACCTCAGAAGGCTTGGTTCATATTATTATTAGAAAGCTTAGACAGAATTAGATCTGAATTGTCCAAGCCTCTCTAGTTTGCAAAAGTGGGCTCTACATCTCTTAACAATAAGCTGTCTCACAAGATTTTCAGTATTTCTTGCCTGTAGTTGGGCCAGAAATACACTAAGAATAGTTACTCTGATGGTACTGTACAATTCAACTCTTAGGCCATGGATAGGAAATGCAGAGGAGTGTGATAATGATTCAGGATTAGCTCAACATTTCTAGCCCACGAAAGCTTATGCCCAAATAAATTTGTTAGTCTCTAAGGTGGCACAAGAACTCCTTGTTGTTTTTGCTGATACAGACTAACACGGCTACCACTCTGAAACCGGTCAATTCTTAGTTTCTCCAAACTTATTCAGCCTATACTACTGGTAATATATTCCCATTGCCAATTGGTGAGCCATTGTTAATGGAAGATTATTTGTTTAATTTTCGGTGGAAAGTTTTTTGGAGCATTTACGATAGAAATGAGACTTTGTGAGGTTTGTTTTTTCCTTACTATTGTTACAAAAGACAAAACTATGTTAAATGTCTGACTTTGTTAGCTCTGTTGTGCGTAAGGCCATTATTGCCAATTTGGCAGACAATATTTTGCCCTTGTTGGAACAAAAGTATTGGAGAGATCGGAGGTGACCTAGAATGAAGAACTGCTCAGTTCAATAATAAGAGCATATCTCCACCTACACAACTCATCAGCAGGACACGAAGAGAAAACACAGCACATCAGTGAAACACCAAATCCAAAGCTGATTTAAGTCAATGGGAGTCTTACCATTGACTTAAGTGGGCTTTGGATCAGGCCTCAAAACTGCATTATTACATTATCAGAACAAATTCTTATTGATCAATCACAGCCTGAGGGAACATGGCACTGGATTTGAAAGATTTTGAAAGAGATACTGTTTCATAGCAAATAATCCTTTCACTAGATTTACATATACCAGAAAAATTACTTTTTTTGTTTTCTATATTAAAGAAGTTTTCTAGAGTGTAGGCTAAATTTAAGATAACGGTACTCTCTGGTTTCTGGCCTATAGAAGGTGTAATGTAGAACTGGGAGGACAGCTTCTAATTCGGATAATCTTAGGTGACATTTTTTACCCTTATGCCAGTAACCATCCTTTCCCCGCCCCCCCCCCCAAACTGTCAGTCTGTTGCAGATTTAGGTGTCAATCCTAAACTACGCCCCACCGTAGACATCTGACGGAGGAGAACCATTTATGGTTCCCTGGTCTTGGGGCTGCTCTAAATTACACCCAGCTAGCCATGGCTCCAAGGGGCCATTTGTCAAATGGAGATTGCCAGAGCACAGCAGCACTACAGCCTTGTTCTCTCCCGTCTGCAATGCCATCTACACTGGAGGTGGTGATGTTGATGCTATATCTACTATGAGCCAGCAAGGGGGATCTGTCTGCTTTGCACTCCCTTTGCACCAGGGAAGCAGGGCTCAGAATTTGAATCTGCAACCTTCCAATGGATGGTTAGGGCATGCTGATAGGAAATCAGTCATTAAAGATAAAGCAACCCTATGGTTCATGGGCTTTATAAATAAAGTTCTACTTCCAACAGAATAGACGTTGGAAAGGGTCTGATTTTTATAATTGAGTTGAATCACACTGATGTTTCTAGAGTATGTTCATTACCTTTCTGATGGAGTAAATAATGGGAACACATTACTTACAGATCATTGCTGCAGGCAATTGGTCCAGAATATAATATTTTTCTTTGGCAGGTAATGTGCTGTCTCCATAGAACAGACTATTTTCAGTCATCTTTTTTACTCTTCAATTTTAAAAATTATCTCAAATTTTCATATTTTGACTATTCCCATTTTCTTCATTTATATAATTGTTGTTTCTTAACACTTATGCAGCAATTTTCAGCTTCAAAGTGTTTTACAAATATTAACTGACTAACCCTAACAACAGTCTATGGTTAAATGTTGGCTCAATTTTACAGAAGGGGAAACTGAGGCACAGAGGTGACATGACTTGCCCAAGGCCACAGAGGGTGTTATTGTAACAGCTATGGTTACAGGTGGGATAATGTAATGACATGAATCACATTTCCCCTGCCATTTATCCAGGAGCAGATCCACATACTAATGGTCCCATTCACACATGGATCTAGAAAGCAGGATCTAGCCCGCAACTGTTGCTTAACCACCATTACCAAATTTATCATGTAAACCTACAACATTTAGTAAGATATCTTGCACTAACTCCATTTTGAAATGGTGACTTTTCAAACCTGCCTTCATGTCTGAAATGGAAACATGCTGCAAAGTCAGGGTGGGTAGTTACATTCTCATATATGCTTAATTTTCTGTGCATTATAAAGCAATTATACTGATAGTTTAATAATAAGATTTTAGGAAGCTCAGCATTTTCAAGAGGCCACCAATGAAGAAAAAAGAATGGGATTTTTTAAGATAGTATTCCATTTAATTTTAATATTTGACCATTATCTGTAGAGGTCAATTAAAGTTTGTTCAAAGACAAGTATACAGTATATATATGGCAGTCCCTAGACACTGGATTCACATTATTGTGTGTAGCACAATATTCTGTGTATATGGATAGAATCAAGGGTTGAATGAGTATAATAGTGTTACTGAAAAATTTCCTGTGAATCTCATGAAATTTTATACGGTAATTTCATACGTACCATCAATCACTAGAGCTCGTTGCAAATTTTTTGTTCAAAAGGTTTTTTCACTGAAAAATGTCTTTTTTGTCAAAACTGAAATTTCCTGAAAATGTGCAATTTTAAGAATTTTGTGGAGGTTTTAGAAAACTTTAGAAGAAAAATTTCAACAAAAATTAAATCTTTTAAAATGTCATTGAAATTTTTCACAGGC
>QXTE01000177.1:309972-447472 GCA_003942145.1 Platysternon megacephalum | reverse complement strand
CAAATGCAAGATTATTTCCAAACAAAGCCAAAATGCTTAACAAAATAGTTGTTTCATTAACTTCTGGTAATGACTGATGGTTGCAGATCATTTAGGTAGTTTATAAATCTGTATCTGTACACACAAAGGTTTGTTAAACTTCCATCATTTTTATGTACTTCATATCTATGTTTAATGTATATAAATAGGGTTGCCATGCCAACCCTCCAGGATTGGCCTGGAGTCTCCAGGAATTAAAGATTAATCTTTAATTAAAGATTATGTCATGTGATTACATCTCCAGGAATACGTCCAACCAAAATTGGCAACCCTAAATATAAATGTGCATGTTCGCAAGCTCTTTTTTAACACTGCTGTGGAGAATAGCTCTTTGCACTAAGTGGGCTCAGGCCTGTAGGTCTAACTGAGTCAAGACTGACATTGAAATCAATGGGAGTTTTTCCTCAGGATAGGTCTATACCAGGGGTTCCCAAACTTGGTTCGCGGCTTGTTCAGGGTAAGACCCTGGTGGGCCGTGAAACGCTTTGTTTACCTGAGTGTCTGCAGGTACGGGCCGGGCCACCGCTTCCCACAGCTCTCATTGGCTGGGAATGGCAAACCACGGCCACTGGGAGCTGCGAGCAGCTGTACCTGCGGACGCTCAGGTAAACAAAGCATCTCGCAGCTCTCCAGGGGCTTACCCTGAACAAGCCGCGAACCAAGTTTGGGAACCCCTGGTCTATACTATAGCTAACCCTCACTGTAGATGCAGCTGTGCCACTGTAGTGTAGACAGAAAGGGGTTTATCATCGATGCAGGTAATCCACCTCTCTACGAAGCAGTGGCTAGGTTGATGGAAGAATTCTACTGTTGACCTACCTGCATGTATAGTGGGGATTAGCTTGATCTAACTATGTCGTACAGGGCACAACATTTTTCACAGCCCTGAGCAATTTAGCGAAGGCAACCTAAATTTTAGGTGTAGAGCAGGCCTCAGTAAGTCCCACAGGATCAAACCCTACATCTATCTTTACCCACCAGTCAGCGGCGGCTCCAGGCACCAGCGCTCCAAGCGCGTGCCTGGGGTGGCAAGCCGCGGGAGGCGCCCTGCCGGTCCCTGCGAGGGCAGCAGTCAGGCAGCCTTCGGCAGCATGCCTGCGGGAGGTCCGCCGGTCCCACGGATTCGGCGGCAATTCAGCGGCGGGTACGCCGAAGCCGCGGGACCGGCGGACCTCCCACAGGCATGCCGCCGAAGCCGCGGGACCGGGGACCTCCCGTAGGCATGCTGCTGAAGGCAGCCTGCCTGCCGTGCTTGGGGTGGCAAAAAAGCTAGAGCCGCCCCTGCCACCAGTTCCCTCACGCTCTTTTTCTCCATCACATTCAGGAAGATACAGGATATAGGCTTTAACCCTTTCTGTACTATAAGGCCCTGATTCTGCAAGGTGCTAAGTACAATCATATCAAGGTACATTTACAGCAATGGATCTATTTGGGTGCTTCACATTGGTCATGTACTTAAGTGCCCTGCTGAGTCTGGGCCTGGGTACCTAATATGAACTTTGTAATAATATGGGGGGGGGGAAGGAGGTGTGGGAAATATATATTTTTTTAAATAAAGCTTTTTTAGGCTTTCTCCTGCCCTTGTACAACAAATAAAATTGTGGTATAGTACTCTGTGTATCAGACCCAAGTCTTCAATGACTCATTCTGCATTAGAAATCAGGGGTAAATCCTGGCCCTATTAACTCAATAGAAGTTTTACCTAACTTCAGCGGGACCAGGATTTTACCTCAGAAATCTACTGTGATATTCAACACATACAGTAAGATCTTTGATGTTAAACAAGCATGAAGACCAGTGTATTGCCCCATGCAATACCTTTTTCTCAGTCTGTTCTTCTAAGAATGGGACATGGTATTTTTTTATTTGCAAAGAACCACTCCCAGCTTCCTTCCTTGAACCACTGTTATAGACTTACCAGCAGGCATCTTCACTAAACATTACTAATAGATTATGTCAGGGCATAGCTGACACATTTTCTGTTTTTTCTATTAAAAATTCACACACAAGTTAGACTGCTTGTCCTCTAGTCTCCTAGATAAGAAAACCAAGTGTTGAACATACAAAAAGGTGTTTCCACCTTGAGCAGGACCTTCTCAAGTGGTCTCTAGAGAAAACACCTGAATAGTTTCCAAAAGTCCGGTTGTGCCAATGCTACAATACTTTAGGCCTGGTCTACATTGGGGGGGACGATACGCAACTTCAGCTACGAGAATAGCGTAGTTGAAGTCGACATATCTTAGATCGACTTAGAATCACTTACTTCGCGTCCTCGCGGCACAGGATCGACGGCCGCTGCTCCCCCATCAACTCCGCTTCCGCCTCTCACTGTGGTGGAGTTCCGGAGTCGACGGCAGAGCAACTGGGGATCGGTTTATCTACACTAGATGCAATAAATCAATCCCCGATAGATTGATCACTACCCGCCAATCCGGCGGGTAGTGTAGACGTACCCTCAGAGTAATTACAAGTTTCTCCTTAACTTCTACACCAGTTTCCCCACTGCTCATCATATAATCAGATTCTTATTTAAGTACCTTGCTAGCAAGTAGAGAAGGAGGCAATATCAGGTCAACAACTGAGCACATGGGAACCTGGAGTGGCCTGATAAGAAATAAATATCAGCATTGTGCTGGTTCCTGTTTTAGTGCTTTCACACCAAAATTAATTTACCATGTAGAAGAAAAATCAGAACATTCTATTAAAAGGCAAAATATTCACATGCATGTGATTTATTTTTATAAAGATCCAATAAAGAAATTCCATAGGTGATTTTGGAAACTTGTTTAAGTTGTGAGGCTTACAGTTAAAGATTGAAAGGAAGAATGGTCTTGTGGCTAAATCATTGGACTGGGACTCAGTGATCAGTGTTCAGTTTCTGTGCTCCACTACAGACTTTCTGTGTCAACTTGGGCAAGTCACTTATGGCCAGTTTTTCAAAGGTATTTAGGTGCCTAAAAATGCAGATTGGCATCTAGTGAGATTTTTAAAAGCACCCAAGCACCTTACATGCCAAAACTGCCATAAAAATCATTGGGAGTTAGGTGCTACCTGCTTATGCACTTTTAAAACTCCCACTAAGTATCTATCTGCATCTTTAAATACCTTTGAAAATCTGGCCCTTCATCTCTCAAGGCTAGATAGTAGCTTTGTCACAAGCCCTGAACAAGGGGTGGTGTGTACTTGCACTGCTTCAGGAGCAGACCATGCCTAGGTTGTGACTCTGTGTGATAGGGTGCGGGGGCTTGGGATAGTAATCTGCAGCAGTCCTTTACCTGGCTCAAATTATTTCCCTTGGTGGTCTGACTCAGCTGTGCTGGCCAGCATATGGTGGGTCTGGAGCCACAGCTTCTATACTAGCAATACAATCCTGGAAAAAAGTAGTTGCATTCCCTGCCCTGCACACCTGCATGGGAGGAGGAGTAATGATTCTGTGGATGCTATTCCCTCTCTCGCCCAGTGACTTCTGACATGGGTAAGGGGAGATTTCAGTGGCGGACAGATGGGCTCTTTATGGATTTATAAATTGAGCTATTCTGAGGGCTACTTGATGAACTTCAAAATGTTTTGAGGGATGTTAAGCATAGATTAATTTAGAGTCCTGCAGGCTGTAAGGCCTACATTCATGATATAGGAGGGGAGTTGTTTGTTTGGTGACAGCTTTTATCGTAAAGAACATCACACGGAGGTACTGGATTGCCTCCTGGATTGCCTCTTCAGTCTACTGGCCATTTGTTTTTCATCTGCTGATACTTCCCCCAACATTTTGTTTTATAATGTCTATGAACGAATTTACAAAGTAAGTTCTCCCATGCTGCACGGCTGAAAGGAAATGCATACTGTGATGATTGCAGATCATTCCGTGATGGAAAATATCTATCATTATATACTGGACCCAGTTCTTATGTAAAATTATAATATCCTTGCGTTTGTGTAATCAAAATGCTCAATCTAATCAAGCCAAAAAGATTTCTGTGGGAAAACATTGCTAAGTGTCTGATCCTGTTACAATGTGCTGGAGAGGTGCTGGGGCCCTCAACTCTTTTGAGCTCCGTGGCAGTTGAAGGTCACTCAGTATCCCTCAGAAAGAATCCTGTAGCTTGCAGAAATGAGCCCCAAATTTGTTTCTCATTGACCCTTGCTGGAAATTCAGTGGGATAAATGATATGTGCTTGTGCAGTATATGTGCAGAAAAGCATGAACTCTGAACAAGGTTGAGTCACATGTCCAAAAGGGGCGGGGGGGGGGGAGAGTGTGTGTTAATAAGGGCAGAAGAATATAGCAAAGACTGGAATTAAAAACAGATACAATTAAACTGATATTATCTGTACAATCTTACTGAACAATGCTGATCAGCTGCAGAGAATTACTGAGAGCAGAAAATATACACATGGCAGAACAAGGAGGCTGTGAGAACTATGAAATCTAATGACAAAGGGGAAGATCATGGCCCCATGTATCACAGAGAGGACTCTCCATGTGCCTGATCCAAAATATACGGAATCAATTGGAGTCTTTCCACTGATTTAAATGGACTTTAGATCAGCCCTCGTGTGCAGGTGAGATCATTCTTGCACCATCCTTCCCCTTTTTATGTCCCTGAAGAGGACTATCCATGGGGTCCACACCCACAAACTAAAAGAACAAATGTCAGGGGTGTTGAAATTATATTGGATTGAAATGTCATGTACGTGTTTTCTTTCTCAATCCTGTGGCAGGTAAGAGCAGCAGGAGCATTGTGACAAAATAGACAGCTTATTTCAATGAAATGGACGTCTGATGCCATTGGACAAAACCCTGCCCTACCAACAAAACCCCACCAGAACGAAACATACCACTGCACATACAATTCTCTCTCTCTGGTGAAGATGAGAGAAAACAAACTACATGTGACAGATGTTAGTCATGTCGCTTAAGACATTACTGGAAGGAGCTCAGATACTTTGGTGCTTAGGGTGGCATAGGAACCTATATAAGATAAAGTAGAATGTTTTTATCCCACACACTTACTATAGTTCTTATTTTTAACAAACAAACAAATTTCCATCATTTTAATTCGAGTAATTGAAAAATAGTTTTTTTTTATTAAAAAAGTCCAGTAAGAAAAAGGTGAACTTCATCTTTTGGGTTTTTAGAAAAAATTTGCACAAAATTGATGAGCAGTGTTTGTTGTAAAGAGTTGCCTGAATATTAAGCAATGATCTAATCCTAAAACTAAACGAATGAATGCCCAGCTGATCATGGACCAAGTCTAAATATCAAGGGAAAATGGTCTACGACCTCCTCATTGGAGTTGCATATACTGGTAGTACTCCAGCAACATGGCCTGAGGAGACCTGGTCCTGGAGGGGGGAGCTCTATGCACAGCCCCAAAGCACTTCAGCAACTTCCTGGAGTGGGAATTTTATTTTATACCTTTGACTTTGCACACTAGACCAGCCTTTTCTCTAGCTAAGCTGGCCCAGCACATGTGTCCTAGGTCTTCCAGGCTTCAGGAAGCTGCACATATTTTCTTTAGTTAGTACATACAATGCATATGGTCCAGTGGGTAGAATTAAAGTTGCAATAGGAATCTTAGCCCTGAGTTTCCTGTCTTGTATGAGTTTGTCATCTCATCATGAGCATTGTAATCACATCACTTTCCGTGATTCAGACCAAATTCTTCCCTGCCCAGTGGTGCTAAGAGAAGGAGGGTTGTCAGTCAGGGCATGTTTCTGTGGGGTGTGTCTATGGGATCCACACAGCTTGCACCTCAATTTGCACCTCAGCAAGGTTTGGGCCAGATATGCTTCATAGCCAGCCCTAGGGATGCAGTGCTGGCTGGCACACTAACCAGCCATAAGTTGTAAGGAAGGCATATATTGACAAATGTGAAACTTTGTTAAAAATAGAATAAAACCAGCAAATTCAAAAAGGTTTAAATGTGAAATTCACCCTTATACATGGTGCCAGCACAAGGTCTATGCACCTCTTGGGCCAAGCACCACTTGAGTTCCAACTCAATCTCTCTTTCAAGGGCTTAGGTCAGGTGGGACTTAAGTAGTAAGGTTTGTTCATCCTCTGCACAGGAATGAACTTCACCTAAATGCTGGCAAAAATGTCTTAAATGAAACAATTTTTCATGAATTACATGAAGGACCAAAAAAAGTGACTGAAATTACTAAAACACTTTGCTTTTAAACTGTCTAATGCTAAATGATAGATTTAAGCTATTTTTAAATGTTAGAGCTCATGTATTTGTGTTGAAAATATGTCTACCAAATTTCACCTTGATGCAATTTAGAACAGCCATGTTCTAAACCTCTTTAAAAGATTGGAAATGCCATCAGATCCTTAATTATAGAGGCAGTGCTGGGCACTGTTATAATTATTGAACTTACCTAAAGTCAAATTTGCAGCAATACAAGCTTTCAGCTCCAAACAATACCTTTGTCATTACTTGCCTGCTTCTGAGACTTGTTTAAATATAACAGGCATTATTTGCCACAGTTTTTAATTTCACATAGTGAAATATGAAATTGACTAGATTGGATCATATTATTTAAAATGATTCAACGTTTCCCCCCTATTTTATTTAAGGAAAATAGCTTGAGTGTGTTATTGCCAAAAGTCAGATTTTGATTATATAATATACATACACACTAGATCTTATTGTCACTGAATTATGCTTTTTTAAATGGCAGTTCTTGCATGATTCACATTATTATACTACATGGAGGAAAAAATACAGAATTACAATTTTGTGCCACATCCTGTGCTCACTGAAATCAATAGAAGTTTTCTCATCAGTTTTAGAAGCAGCAGGATTGGCCTCTTAATGTCAGAGCGTAGGTAGTGCAAAAGATCCCAGTTCTGAACACATGTGCCAGTTAATAGTGAATTAGTAGCTTGTAATTAATTCATAACTTATCAAATTCCTAAACACTAAATACCTAGACAATCCAGCACTGAATATATTTTAAAAAAAAATTTAATGCCTGAGCTACCAAGTTACTGAATTATCTTATTTATATATGCATTGATTTTAATAGGTAACTGCTAATTTGGTAAAGCAATTGTCTAGCAAAGGCAGTTAATTTTTTTGTAGTGAAAGTTTTTTTTGGTGGGGTTGATTTTTTTCACTTAAACTCTATGCTTGTGTTGTGCCTTTTGGAGCATATCTCTGAAATGATCACAGCAGTAAATTGCTTGTGCTTGTCTGTTGATTGTGAAGTGAAGAAGCTGGTTGGGCTAGCAACTGAAGAACTCTATTTATCCACAGGCCAGCTATATTGAATGAAGTTACAATAAGAACTAGCCTCATCACAGCTTCACCACTGACCCCCATCTTGACCTTGAGTTTGACCTTAGCTATGGTCCACTTCCATTTACATGAAAGTGAGATAAAGGGCATAATGTAGTCCATATGCACTTCCTGGATCTAGTGCTACATTTTAATGGTACAATCAGCTACAGACAGACCTCACTAGGATGAGTACATGTATTTAACTTTGAACCACAGTTGACAAGTTTGCAGTTTACAAGTGAATGATAATTTTTGGTTACACGCAATGCTGAATTGCATCTATTTTTTCAAATTCCTGTCTGGGGGAAAGGGAGACAGAGGTTCCCACTGCTGAATAAAATAAAAGATCAGACAGCTTAAGGGATCAAACAAATAAAATATACAAGATAAACAATCTCAGTACTTGCATTGTTCTGATCTTTGAGGCTCCTTTAGCTACATCCAACTCAACTCTCACATTTTTAAGTGGGTAGTGCATACAGCGAAAAGCCTATTCACAGGTCCCACAGCAGCATATTATCTTACCGGAAACGATAATGAGAATTTCACTACTTATGGACTCCAGTGTTTTCCAGATTTAGCAGGATGGAAGTTAGAATCACCAACTGGTGTTCCCTTCTGGCTCTCTTCTGCCAGTTTATTCAATAAAAGTGTGCATAGGGCCTAGTATCTGTGTTTCAAGTAATTGTATTTGGTGGTGGGGGGGAGTTGTTTGTATGTAATGGGATTTTTTATTGCCGCAGAGAGATAAAGCACACATGGTGTATACTTAAAATAAATTCAATAAAGGCAATGTAACATATTTGCCTCATGCCTGACTGTATTATTTCTTGTGTACAGAAGCAACTAAAACATTATTTTAAAAACAGTTTATTTCTGAGGCCAGAACCACTATAGACAGATATTTAGGGCCTGATCCCTTCATGTGTGATGCCTGCAATAAGTCAATAATATTCACTGGTTTATGGGCCAGAATGTGTTTGCCCTTGGTGGGGGTGCATGCTCCATCTGTGCACATATTGGGACACAAGACACCCAAAATGAACTCTGCTCATTCCTTTCCTACTGTTTGTCTCCCTCTCTTGGTGTGTCGCCACTAAAATTTAGATGGTGAGCTATTGGAGAAGGACCGTGTCTTTTTCTGATTCCTGTGAAGCAGTTAGTACACTTCTGGGCCCTAAATAATATTATTTTTATTAAACTACTTCCTAGCAGCTTCAAATGTGACTCAGCCCTGAAGTCTTAAACAAGTGGCCAGCCACTTCAGAATTAGATATTGCTTTGCTCTTCCCACTCAGATGGGAGCTCCACCAAAGCTCTTTTGCCCAAACTTGGGTCATTGGAGAACCCTACCTCTAGATCTCTCCAAGTTGTGAGGAAAGGGAGATAATTTATAGTCTTCTGCCGTGCCACCCGTCATTACTTCATATAACCTACAGTCACAATTCCTGGGACTACAAATCCCAGAATTCCCTTAATCTGGGAGGAAACCAGGCAAAGGTCAGAGCTGGGGACTGAATAACTCTACGGTATGTCTACACAGCAGCTGGTCGCATGCTTCCCAGATTGGTTAGACAGACATGCCCGAGCTATGCTCAAGCTAGCATACTAAAAATAGCAGAGTAGCCCGGGTAACAAGTCGGGCTTGACACCTGAGTAAAAACGCACCCAGACACCCTGGGTTTGTAGTTGGATGATTGACCTGCTACCCATGCTACACTACTATTTTTAGCCACTAGCTTGAGCAGAGCTAGTGGATGTCTGTCTACTCAAGCTAGGAAGCTTTCTCCCAGCTGCACAGCTCCCTCTGTAGCAATATCCATACAGTTCACCAACAATGTATTTAAAATGAATGTACAATGTGACAGCAAAGTCATATATAAAGATATATTGAAGGCTTTCAAATTATTTGAATGAACTTAGCAAGGTTGTATGACCTTCATCTAAACAGAGAGAGGATGTAATAGTATCTACTTGTACACAACCAGCATACTGCTGCCACCACCTGCTTCTTGAAGTGCCTAATTAACTGTCAAAGGTACATCAGCATAGTTTGCTGGTCCAGACTTCACTGGTAAAATAGATTACACTATGTTCTGGCATATATATGTTGTTTGGCCAGTATTTCTTCCTTCCTAGCCCTATAAAAGGATGGCACAACAGTTTGTCTATATGTTTTTGGGGATGAAATATTGTGATGTGCTGTAATGGAGTTTGGGGTAGTGAATTAGGAGCACACAGCCTAAGGGTGGGCATGTTTAAGAGTGACAAATGTTGACCGATTCTTTTGGTCAGAATGAAAAAAGCATTTTTAGTGTTCAAAATGCATGTCTTCCACCAGAAAATGACAGAGAAGCTCTTGGCCTGGTCTACTCTTGCAAGTTTTGCTGGTATAACTGTTTCAGTTATGGGTGGGATTTTTAACCAAAATAGTTATACTGGTACAACCCCTAGTGTGGCCATGATTACACGGTATAAAGATGTGTTATACCAGTATAGTCATTCCCGTTATCATGAGGTAGAGTTATACGGAACATACTGTAACTTATAACTACTCTGTATAAAGCAACTTTATGCCAATATAACTGCATCTACTGTATGCTAATATAGTTAAAGCAGCACAGATTGCTAAGGTAGACAGGTTCCTATTTTCACCAGTTTCTATGATATTTTGAGCAGCAGGATGACTAGCATCAAAAACATTTTTATTCTCAGTAACCTGAACGGTGGTTAGTTGTGGTCTTTCTGCTGCAGTTGGATTCTATAGCTCTAAACACCAGTCTCAGGCATACTGATTTTGGATTAGACTTGGATGTACCAGGAAGAGTTTTCCTATGAGCTGCTGAGCCTCATACAAGTAATGGTCACCTAGAACTTCTTTATTTTACTTTATTTAATACAGGATTTAAGAGGTCTGAGGTTGACTGATTATCCTGATTTTGCTAATTACTTGCAATGGTAAGTACTCACTGTTATAACATTCTCTGGGTCCAAGAAGAATTGCTTCCACACAGCAGTAGATATAACATTTGTCCAAATATTGCTACCTTTCTCTGATTTGGCCAGCTAGGAAGAGACAATGTGGTTACAGGATGTGTCTGTAGTAGTGGCAGCATTGCTGGCTGTAACTGGATCCTGGTAGAAGCAATGGTGGAAAATAGAAACTGGTGGAAAGTAGGGAATAGCTGACGGCAATACCAGTGATAGAAGCGGGTATAAAAGATATTTTTCCCAAAAATGTGTTTTAATTGAGGAATTCTAAATCTATCAAACCGAAATGGGTTTCTTGGGTAGCAGTTATAGTGTCCTTTACCACAGAGAAAACAGTTTTTTGCTGTAATAAATATAAAAGTGATTCTTTATTACTGTGTAGATCTCTCTGCCTGTCTTAGGTCCTTGACTAACTAGGCTTTTACTTCTTAGTGTCAAAACATAGGATCTCCCTAAACCCTGGCCTGGCTTGACTTAGTTATTCTTAGATTTAAGTTATACTGAAGCTGAACCCAAGCAGAGGTGAGGTGATGCTGGCGGGCAGAGAAAAGTATTTTGAGGAGCTTGCAGTCTCCGTTGGTTGAAGATACACAACTAATACTAAGCTCTCACACAGCAGCCTCTGCAAGCAATGCTTTCTACCATTTCTGCTTGGCTAGGAAATGCTGTCCCATTCTGGTGGAAGACCTAGCCTCAGTTATTCATGCTTTTGTCACAGCTCTGGATTACAGCCATGCAATATATTTGAACATGAAGCCTTTAGCATTTAGGAAATTCCAACTAGTTCAGAATGCAGCAACACATCTCCTCAGCAACACAGGCTACCCAGCTCTCAATGATAGGAGAAGAGCTTGTCTGAGCATGAGAGAGAACTTTCTACAGGGCTGGCCTGAGACCATGGAATGAATTCCTCCAGAAACTAAGGACCATTACAACCCACCCCCATCAGCCACTCCAAGTGTAAGGCACATTTCTTTGACCTTGCCTTCTCTAATATAAATACATAGCCACAGATATATATAAAAGAGAAAAAGACTATCAAAACAAGACACTTCACAGTACATGAACAAACACCACATGACGGATATGTTTAATGCACTACTGGAAGGTGCTCAGATAGGATGGTGATGAGCACGGTATAGAAATCTATATACAACAGAAAAAAACTGAATAAAATAGAATGAATGTTTGTGAAAGTGAATTTCAAAAATCACATGGATGAATAATTGTAATAACACGTGCAAGCATCTGTACTGGAAGTGCTTGCACACTCATACATCAGGGAGGAGAAACCAGACTATCTGGCCATTCCCAACTTGCACCCAAAACCAATAGAGGTTTGCCTTGACTTTTACATCTTTCTAGAAAGCACTGCCTCTAAATGGTAGCAATATAAGAATAATAATTTTTGAGATATCTGCTGTTTTGACACAATCCCTGACAAGAATGGGTGAGTAGGGAGAGGAAAGAGGAATTCCAGAAAAAGCATCTTGGTTCATGATTAGGGACCCGAGTTCTACAGTAATAATAAATAATATAGACAGGGTTAGCAAAACACCCAATCTCCTTGTGGGCCCATGAACAACCCTGTAATGATCAGATCTAAAACTAAATATATTTAGCACTCCCTAGTACCCCAAAAATGTATATAGTTACAGCTTCTAGGGTCAAATTAGGGTTGACTGTGCAGAAGGTATCTTATTCAGCTCCTTTGCTCTGTCTCCCCCTGAGAATTGCTCTGTCTCCCCCTGAAGAAGGAGTTAAACCATGGCAACACTGCAGTACAATGGGCTACTTGTCACTTATTGTCAGGGAAAAGGTGTTCATTGCTGACTCCTGTGCTGCTTGCCTTTAGATAAATAGACATACAAACTTCTGGCTATTTGGACCTTGCAATCTTTTATTCCCAAGAGAAAACCATTGATCTTTTCGCCCAGAACATACATCAAAAACTAGTAGCAAAATACCCATGATCCCCAGCATTCTATTCCCTTGGGCTTTCTATGTGAGGAGAGAGATTGATTTTTACTTTTTAGGGTGGATTTGCTCCTAAATTAGCCCTTTTTGCAGCATTTCATTCTATAACGTTGTAGTAATGGGGGGGAAAGAAGAACCAGCAATGTTAACTAGATGGAGCAAATGGATTTTTTCCCCTTTTGGTACTTTGAGAGGAATTTCAAACAAGTCAAACTTTTCTAGGTCTGAATGTTACCTAGTAGGGGCTCTAAGCCATGTTGACACTACCAAGAGTCCTATGTCACTGACTCTACGCAATTTATCCCACCCTCCCAAAACACTGAATGAAATCTTCCCCTGCCTCTCATAAGGAAAAGTCATTAACTGTATGAATGCCCTGAGGGAGAGGAGAACAACCATCAGATCTAGCCTCAGGGTTAGCTGAGGGCACACAGTGCACATACATGCACACATAGTGCATTCCCATTAGTAGCTGGCCAGTCTCCAAGAAAAGCAGCTCTTGTTCGGCACAAGGCACAAGAGAACTATTATTCATATGTGTTTACAGAAACAGCTGTAAAAGGAAGACATGAGTTTACAACAGTGTCAAATACACGTGTTGGCTGTCATGCCCTAATGCTACTGTTCTGCTGATGAAAGAAAGGGAAAGTAAAGGATCTGCCCTTATGCAGTTATTTATATGCATTGGCTGAAACTGAATGAGCTTTTTGTGATCTCCCTATTAAGCGATCTGGCAACAATTTTCGATTATGAAAGAGAAAGAAAATAAGTCCTCTCTTTCATTCTAAGTTAGCCAATAACAGAAAAGTTTGGGTTTGTTTTTAATTAAGACCCGAAGAAGGAAGAGAGCAACATCTGGGTCTCTTCTCTAACACTTCTACCAGGGAGAAAAAACTATGGGACCTTCTTTCTGATGTTTATCGCTAATTGCTATGGGCCGCACTAATTTTTATCTGTCTGAACTTTGCTGGAGAGGAAAAACAAAATAAGCATATTGCTAATATTTCAACAGGGACAACTGATGAGAACCTTTAAAATCTCATGAAACTGTAAATAATATAAGATGGCAGCATCCGGTGCAGGACCAAACTATCAAGCCCAGGAGGATTTTTTTTTCTTTTCTTTCCAACTAAAGCAAATTTACTTTGTTGCAATTGAACACATCCTTTGATTGGGGAAACTGCAGTCCTCCATTTTGCAAACTTTCCAGACATTTCTGGCAATGTGAACTTCAGCATGTAGCCTAGTTCTGAGCACCTCCCCTTCCTTCAGTGTTCCACCTAAGGAGATAAACTAGAAAAATACAGGAAGTAAGACATTACAAAAATCAAACTGACTCAGGTTGGGGAGGAGGGGGAGAATCTCACATTTCTCTTCTTTTTTTATGGGTGTGTGTATTTCTGTGAGTATTTGTCAAATGTTTACACTGAGTGGCGTATCTGACTATATTAATTTGAAATTATATTTGATCTGGAAAGACATTTCTTTATAGCCAGTATAGTAATGCTGGAAATTTTTCTTCTGGTTTTGGAGGTGTCTTATATTATAATTTCTGTTATCTCAGTGATTTTTCTTTACACTTCATTGAATATAGCTGAAAGCTGGTAGTGCCTGTTATAGTTAAGGACCAACCTCTGCTCTCAGATGCACCAGTAAAATTCTGGTGCAATTCCACTGGCACTTCTAGCTCTTTCTTGATGTAAATGTAGCTTTGAAAATATAAAACAGCATAAATGAATTTATAGATGATTAGATCATCTAGACTGAGCTCCTGTCCACAAACAAACCAACTGCTGGTTAAAAGAACAAGTAGCTGGGATTGACTTCTGCTGCAGGAAGCTGGAATGTATCCCAAATAATCTTGCCACTAGCCTTCCCCTCAATCCTTAGGCCAGTCCTGTATATAATGGGGTGACCATAGTGCATAGAAGGCAATAAACATTGGGACTGGACAGCAGCTAAAACTTGTTGCACTCTCTAAGATGTTAAAGCTGGCTCTGCTTTCTAAAATGTTCAGCACTTGTTGAGGATAGGACTGAGACGGCTGCCACCTACTCAGGCGGAGGCCAAACCATGGTTGCCCGCAACACTGTTGGAGCAGCTGCTGCAAGAGACACTCCCTTCATGCGCACTTCACCAGTGCTGCTACCAAACAAGAGCACACTGTGGAACATACCAACCGGTTCCTGTATCCCTCAGTCCTTGCTGGTCATTCCAGAAGTGTAACAGGGTTAGGGGGAGGTGACAACAAACAAAGCTCAGTCAGTATCCTGTAACTGACATAGTCTGTCACACTCTTCTGGTGACTGGGCTGCTCAGACCCAGCTGACAGACTGATGAGGTGGTGGTGGTGGCAGGAAGAGACTGAAGCCCCAATCCCACCATTGCAACCCAGCTGATTCTTATTCTCTTTGCCCTTTCCCTATCCCCCATCCCCCACACCATCCACAGATACCCACTTCCTCCCCCATGTCAAATATAGAGCAACTGCAGGAGACTTATTCCCTCATTCAATTACCCAACTCTGGGACCACAACTCTGACCACTCATCCCAACACCAGATTCCTCACCTGAAGAGCTATTCTGCAGCAAGAGGATGCAGCACAACCTGTCTACCACCAATATTGCCAGCATAGGCTGCAGGATACTGCCACCATTGCTGGTGCTGTAAGGAGCAGCTGCCAGGTAAAAGAGCCCCCTAGAAGAGATTCCTTGTGGTACAGAAGCACGGTGTGCTGAGACATTGTGGGTCACGGTGATGGTGGAGGTATTGATGGGTTTGGAGGGGGATGGGTCAGAATATTAGACTGAGGGGTATTTTTGGGTAGTGGGAATAGTGTGGATTTTTTGCAGGGGAAGAATTGAGTTGCTGGATTTTGGGGGTGGAGGGGGAAAGTATTTTACTCAAGGAATGTCACATACATGATAAGAGGAGGTAGAACATTTTCGAGATTTTGCAGCACAATACTGGAGGTGACTGCTTCCCAATGCTGGTCTCCTCACATAGAATGAAAAGACAAGAAATTGGGAAAAGACAGGAAATGTCATCTGGGAAGAAAATGGGGGTTTGGATTTGACTGAAATTTCTATGTCCCGTTTTGTAGCCAATGTAGTAAATCATCCATTGAGTTAGGTAAGGGTTTGAGTTATTTTGTGTATACATCCATATTATATCTCTAGCTATTAGTTGCACATCTGCTTTACATTGATATTAATGTTTATTTTGACTATCTGATTTATTCTTGCACCCATCTAGTCAAGGTGCTGAGTGCCTCCTGGAAAAGGGTGGGAGAGGAGGAGAAGGGGGTTAATTGGTAAACATTTTACCGATGTACAGAAAAACAGACGACACAAAGCATTACCACTGATACCTCCCGAGAGCTAAGCAAGACTTGGGGCCTGATTGTGCAGCTCATACACTGGCAAGTTATTATGTGCTTGTGTGTAGCTCCAATATGGTGATTAAGCATTCACCAACATGAGTAACAACTGCACAATTTGGCGCTGACTAATTCTAAGGACTTTTTCAGTCTCTTTTTTTTGACTGTGGTCTGTATGGGCTCACAACCTGCATTTCTCTAAATTTCAGTTTTGAGGAAACTCAAAATCTCAGAATGAAACGTCACTAAAAATACATTTTGTATCTAAACCGTGAGAACTTGTGGTTTGCTAGTTGTTTGATGGGCACTCAGCACCTTGCAGGATCAAGCCCTAAGTGCTTAAATTATAATAAAAAATACCATTTAAGATTCCTGTAAGCATGGCTGTTGTTAAGGCAGCTGGGAAATACTTGAAGGATATTCCAAATAATACTGCCATCTAAAATAATGTTTATAGCTACCATTACCCTTGTTTACTATGGAATTATTGGATTTATTTTTAATCTCCAATAACTCTGTCATTGATTTTGTTTTATATGCCTCATTTTATACGTTTGCTTTTTGGCATCCAGCCGTAACACCGTCATAACAGTTTTGATTTCATTAATTTATTGCACTGTTTCAGAAACATGCTTGGTAAAGTATAAAAAAGCCCTTCAACCTCAGCACACCCATTGAGGAAGTTCAGCTCCAGAGGAGATTTTAGATCAAATCTTCACAATGAGGGGCCAACTGTAATCTATAATTTAAAATTAAGGATATTACTAGTGGTATTTTTTCTACATGTGTAAACAAGTCAGTCCAAATTTTCCAAAAAGCAGCCCTGAAAAATTGTGAGGGTCGCTTTTCACATGCAATTTGTCATGAGGAGGATTTTACCTGCATGTCGTCTTGGACATGTACATGAGTTACAATTTGTGCACGCAAACTGAGTTAGTACATACCGACTTTCTTCCTGTTTAGTGTGTGCAAATGCAGTTAGTCTGTCCAAAAAATACTGTCCACAAAAAATTGCTGCTGCAATTTCAGAGTACAGGTTGAGGATCACTTTGAAATTACAGTCAACTATGTATATTTTAAAATTATACCTGTACCATGATAGATGCCATCATGGAAACTTACATACTAAATTATAATAGATATCATTACACACAGTAACTTTAAAGCTTCCAGACCTCCAATAGAACATATTAAAATCTTCTGAGAAGACCCATATGTACACTTTTCTTAGTTCTCATTGCAGAAGTAGCAGGAAGCTTCCATAAATGGATATACTACCTCAATGCTTCCCTAGTAATTGTGCACCAGAAATTATGAGGCTTCATTTCCTAGGTCATTGGTGCTAAATAATTCCTCAGGGTTATCTAATCACTATACAAGCCATTAAAGGATGACTTAGACTAGAGCCACTGCAGTAGGAAAAAGTTTCCTCTTCTCATTGTCCTATTGTGGCCACAAAGTCACTTAGGTGCTTTTGAAATTTTACCTTAGATAAATAAGAGGTGACATGATAGAAATATATAAAATAATAAATGGTATAGACAAGGTCAATCAGTTCCAGTTTACCTTTTATTATAATACAAAGGGTCCCACAATGAAATTATAATGCATCAAAAAATTAAAACTGAAAACAGAAAACTTTCTTTATACAACACATACAACCTGTGGAACTCACTGCCACATTATATTATTGAAGCAAAGAGATTACTATGATTCAAAGCAGAATGAGACATTTATGTGGATAATGGTCAAAATTTTCAAACGCTCCTAAAGGTTAGATCCACAAAAAGTGGGCTTAAGTGTTGCAATGCTCATCATTGCAACACTTAACTCCCAGGTACACTGCTGCCTAGTGTAATTCTTAGCAGCAAATTAGGCATCTGGTCTCTCCACACAATGAGTTAGATGCCTAAGGAGATGCTCAGAAGCCAGCAAGCTGAACAGGGAGCTGCTAGCCACACATGAAATGCAGAGGAAATAGTAGGACTTAGGGTCCAGATCCACAAAGGTATTCAGGCACCTAACTCCCACTGACCTGGGTGTTAGGCACCTGACTGATGGGCAGAAGAGAGCTGCCAATCTCTGCCTGGGATTCTCAGCTGTGAACCATCTCCTGGAATTAGGTGTCTAGGCCCAATCACAAAAAAAGAGAGAGAGACACCCCACCACCACCATGCAGCTGGTTATGACAAATAGCCCAGTGGTTAAGGCACTACATGGGATGCAGAAGACCTGTTTTCAGGGACTTGAAGCCAGATCTCACACACACCCCTGGTAAGTGCCCTAACCACCAGGCTATTAGCAGGTGGGTGCTTCAATCTCTCTTGTTGAGGCTATTCCACTGGGTATAAAAAATTAAATGTTCATTGGACCAGAGAGCAAAGCTGACTCTATAGCTCAGTGGTTAGAGCATGAACCTGGGATAGTCAGATTCAAATCTCGGCCCCAATGAATTTGTATCATTGTCACAAATAGTTGACCTGAAACTGAATTTTTCAATGAAAAACTATTTGTCTGGAGATTTTTGCCCAGCTCTACTGTGAAATATCATGCATTTTTAAAACTAACCCATATAGCTTTGTCAAAGAAGGAAAGTACATGTTATGATCCATTTTTCTACTGTAGTTCTAGAAATTCTAATTCAGCAATGATGCAGGTAGTCATTAGTGCAATTTACCAGAGTCTATTGTTTTGCATGATGAACTCACACCTCATCACATATTATTGCTTAATGACAGCTGTACGTGTTTAGTCTTCTGTAAATGATCACAGGTAGGGATGTGTGAAAGTGATGGAAATTTGTCCTGAAATTTTATTTATATATATATATATATATATATATATAAATAAATAAATTCCATTCTGGCCCAGAATATTTTGCTTTTGGCAAAATATTCATGAAGTGTCTAATGTTACACAGACATCTGTGAAAATTTAAGGTAGTGATGGGCAAACTAATATGTCCAAATAAAATTTTGAATTTCAAACTACACATGTTCACAATGGGATATTTTTGCTTGAATATAGGGCTGCTTCTAAGTGCAAATGAAGTTGCTGCCAATCAAAAATTATACTAATTGAGATAAAATCCATGAAATTTCACCGTTTTAGCATGAAGTTGATGAGTTTTATGAAATTTAAATGAAATGTAAAAACCCTGCATTTTGAGATTTTACAATTCCATGAGTATTTACAGCCTTAATCACAGCAATTATTAATTTCCTATCATCTCTCTCAAATGTGTGGTATTTAATGACACTGACACATACGTAATCATGATGTCAGCATTCATCAATAAAAATATCACTATTGAATATACACAATCAGCAATGAGACCTTCCCTCAGCATAAAACATTTTCAAACCGTTTGCATTCTAATACTTTTTGAATGGTAATATATCTAAGTCTTAGCACCTTCTGGCAGTAAGATACATAGGGCCAGATTGTCAAAATTGCTCAGGTGTGGATTTTCAAATGTTGAGCACCTACTACACAGATGTTTACCCTGCAAGTGAAATGTATGTTCGTAGAACAAGTAAGCATACCTCTGTTAGTTTTAAGATAGCTAGCACTGGTAACAACAACTGTACAGATGTGATGGCACTAGTTTCAATATGGGCTAGCAACCTGAGCGTAAGCCCTGCTGGGCATATCTGCACTGCATCTGGGAGGTGTGATTCTCAGAGCAGGTAGATAGATTTACACTAGCTCTTCTCCAGCGAGCATGCTGGATACCTCAGCACAGGCAGTGGCTTAGGCTAGCCACCTAAATCCAAGCCTGCCCGGCCCCCTGAGCCAAGCTTGAGTGGGTAGCCCAAGCCCCAATGTCCACACTTCTATTCAAAGCACATTAGCTTGAGCTGATACCTCCCAAATGCAGCACAGACATACCCTCAGGGACCCTAGGTATGTTCTCTGGTTGCTAGCCAGTGTTTGAACCAATGCCAGCAAGTCTACACCGCTATTGTTAGCCAGGTTAGCTAGATCAAAGCTGACACAGGTATGCCTACCTATGCTGCAATCAGAGCTTCCACTGTAGACATACCCTAGGTAGGTCTAGATTTTCAAAAGAGCTGAGCTCCCATTTAGGCACCTGAATAAGGGCCATATTTTAAGCAGCACTCAGCAAGCATCCAGTAGCTCCCTTTGGGATGTCTATAGTTCAATATGTCGAGCGCTCTTGAAAATCCAGCCAACAGTGCCAAATTGAGAAAGTGGCACAAATACCCCTCAAATGATTACACACAAAATCAGCATTGCTTTGTACCCATATTCTAGATCTAGGCAGCCACACAAACACACAAGAAAAGGAACAATATACACTGGGAGCTGTGCATATGGGCTATCAGTGAGGCAGGGTTTGTACATACATGAACATGCAGACCAAAACCTTTAACCTCCCCTCATCCATGGCCCAGAGTGTGCTGGCATTGCTCCTATCAGACAAAGCTTGTATAGCAGCTCTTTGGGGGTGTCAGAACAATTTTTATAAAGAAGGTGCTGAGAGCCATTGAACCAAATTATAAACCCTGTATGCCAGGGGTTGTGGCAGCACCCCTAGTTCCAGCACCTATGGGGGTGTGGGAAGTACAGGGGCAGGCAACTTCTGCTTCACACCTGTTGCTGGCAGATTTTCTGGTGGAACAGCACCTGCCACCTTTTTACAGCACCTGCCACCATTTGCTTCATATTGTACCACTGAGTGAGCCTTCAGAGTGACAAAACGGGGGGGGGGGGGGGGATCAAATTTGTCACACCCATTAATTTCTCTTCCTCATCTAAATATTGTATAAATGGTACAAACACTGTAAATCTAGAACACAAGTTATATGGTGCTATTGGTTTGGGGGTAAATCCTACCCCTGTTGGTAGCTCCTCCTTTATGGATGGGCCCTGGGCTGTGGAATGGGCATGGTTCAGCTGAGCAAAGTGGGGAACAAGATTTGGTAGGAGGTGTTATACAAAGGACGTGTTTTCCCTGTTGTGGAATGGCACAGCTTTGAGGGGGTGGCTTTTGCTCTCAGCATATATAGTTGTTTGCTGGGGTTGACGGAGCTACTCCTCCTTTTCCCCTTTGGAAAGGGCATGCTAAGGTGGAAGAGGCAATTCCCACCATAAGACAGATTTAGCCTCCATGGAGCAACTTCTTTGTAACCTGGGCTGAAGGGGTAGGATTCCTCCCTCCAGTGGCGCTGGAACATTTTTTACAATGGGGGTGCTGAAAGCCATTGGTCCCCACCCCAAACTTTTTACCTCACCCCCCTTTACTCCTGTCCATGCCCTCCGACCCCCCAGAGCTGGGGCCAGGAGCGGGGCCTTGGCTGGGGAGGGGACGTGGACAGGGGTAAGGGGCCAAGGCTGGGACCTCGCATGCGGGGCTGGAGCAGAGCCCCGAGTGTGGGGCCAGCGACAGCCGGGACCCCGCATGCAGACTCCAGGTGCGGGACCATGAACAGAGCCGTGGGTGTGGGGCTGGCAGCAGCGAGGAGCTGAGCCCCCAGGTGCGGGGCCAGGAACAGAGCCCTGGGCACAGGGCTGGCAGAAACTGGGATCCCACATGCAGAGCCCCAGGAGCGGGGCAGGCGGCAGCTGGGACCCCACGTGCGGGATTGGGAATAGAGCCCTGGGCTCAGGTCCTGCAGCCGGGAGTCAGGACCCCAAGTGCGGGGCCAGGAGCAGAGCCCCGGACGCTGGGCTGGCAGCGCCAGCACCCCGGGCGCAGCATGGCAGGCGGGACCCCCCACAAAAACTGGGGGTACTGCAGCATCCCCACACACACACACCCTTACTTCCCCCACCTATGCCTCCCTCCCCAGAGCATCCCCCAGAGCTCAGTCAAGTAGTTCAGCTGGGCATTTGGGACTGGACTTTCCCCTTAGGTCACTATAAATAAAGGCCAGTTATAAAGCATTCTAAAATAGCATGGACAATGTGTTATGTACAAAGTTTTGTTGCAGAAAAGCTAACATTATTATGACCTAGGAAGGTTCAGATTGCAAAGACGTACTTTCATTAATAAACTTTGCATGCTTNGGGGGGGGGGGGGGGGGGGGGGGGGGGGGGGGGGGGGGGGGGAAGGGTGGCATGAAAGAGACACCATTTGTATTACAGTTATTTGCAATCTAATTTGCCAGGCCAAAGGATAGTCTGAATGATCTAATTCTCAATATACTACAGGACTGAGGTGAAGTACAAATCATCTTAGAGGATCCAATAATTTTGTTTCAATTGATCAGTTTCTTAGGCAGTATCCTTCAGTTGAGACTTTTCAGATAAGTAAAGTAAATTAGGTTGAAAACAAAATGCTTCTTTCTAAATTCTGGATTTCTCAATGTATTTTCAGTCCTATAAGAGCTTGGTAGCTTTTCTTCTATCAGCTTGAGGCCTACTGAGCTGCATATACTGTACTCTATCAAAGCCCAGTTCTTTTCAGCTCAGTGAATAAAATACTGCAGTTTCTCCCATTGACTGACTGAAATAAAATAATCTATGATGCATGAACAAGTCTAAATGAAATAATAATATCCTTAGCAGTGAAAAACGGATTGGTAATACAGTAATTGAGCAGATTTATTGCCATCTCCTTGAGCTAGCCTGCTGAAACAGCCTGCTATTTTATTTAATCTCATATCAGAGGAATTACTGGCTGGTAATCCATTGTTAAACATCATTTAGAATGATGGATGAAAATGTCAGCTTTTCCAACATAATCAATTCATATCTCATTAGCACATATTATTTATGATTCTCATAATGGGACCTGCAGGGGTCTCTAGGGGGAAATGGAGACCTCAGCTGTTGTTGAAATGAGATGAGATATACTGTAGCTTATGAGTTAATAACTGCATATAAAAAATACTTCCCCACAGTATTGATTGTCCTTACCATTTTACAAATGAATTGAATGCCTTGGCTTCCCCTGTTGCTGTGCACGGCAGCTCTTCCTCCTACTTATTTCAGGGCTAATAATTCCATTTTCTTAAAAAAAATTAAAAAGCATATTAGAAAGACTTTAAAATAACTTTTAAGGCAGTCATGGGGGAAAAGAGCTTCTGAATGTAAAGTAATAAGAAACACTTTACTGCTCTGTTGCTGTTTGTTAAGGACTTTGGGCACTTTTTTTCCCCCTCAGTACCTATGAAGACAAATCGACATATTTCTTCAGCTATAGCACAGTTGCATTTTACGGATACT
Organism: Platysternon megacephalum; assembly: GCA_003942145.1. NCBI lineage: Eukaryota > Metazoa > Chordata > Testudines > Platysternidae > Platysternon > Platysternon megacephalum. The sequence goes on along the minus strand of QXTE01000177.1, from coordinate 424,606 downwards.
TTCTACCGTATGCTGCCTCAAAGACCAATGAAAAGCAAACCTTGATTCATGGACTTAATGCAGCTGATGGTGCAGCAGTAATCATGGTCACAGTGTCAACTGCTGCCTCAATTAAACTACATTTGAGAATCATTTTATGCTTCAGCTCATAAACATCAATAAAGGAAAATGAGTAATAAATGACTGTCTAGAGTACAAAGGACCAGCTCATATTTCAGATGAAAATGAAGACAAAATGTAGCTTTTATTTGCCTGTGGAATTCCCATTAACTGCATCACTGACAGGAGGGAGCTGGATCAATAGTTGGCTGGCCGCAGAAAACAGTTTCTGGCTGTTCAGCAGCCAGTGCAAAAGGAAAACTGTCATATTGTGATCTTTATCAGGTAATCTTCATTACACCAGACCAATGATATATGTATATGCTGGTCAGCTAGGGGCACTTCTAATTCTTGGTTCTATTTGTGGTCTGAGTGCAGAGTGCTCACAAATTATTTGTTTACAGCCATGAAAAACCTTCAATGTTCATCTCTTTTATTCTTTTTATAGGTAATCCATACTGGAAACTTTCGCTCGAGACTACTTTATTCACTCAGAATTTTTAAGAAAGCACTGTATCAAAACTTATCTTTCTTCCTGCTTAAGAAATACTTTTGTTGCTGAAGTGAAGCTTGAATGAGAGATTTACTAAGTACCGTTCTGTAAATTCTTAGAGGGTATACGTACCTTATTATGAATTGTTCCCACCTTATTTGAACAAAGAGGCTGTGAAGGAAAAACAATCATTCCATCTGAGATGTTAGTACAACACAGCTCTTCCAAGTTTCAACTTGTGTGTATGGCAAACTATATCCAAAACCAAAATGATGGCCTACCATTTTTTCCAAGAGAAGATATTTAACCTGAGTGTCATCATAAGCAGCCAGAATCTCAGCTGGTGTAAATTGGTATAGCAATTTATGCAAGTCATCTGGCACTATAATAGTGAATTTTAGCCTGGTTTGGTAAACAAACTTTTAATGAATAGCTTTTCAAAGTACAATCCAGATTTTTTTTAAAATGACATACAAATACGTAGGGAAGCCACATTCCCTACCATATGCGCTGATAGGTAGAAGCTCATCATTAAACCTTCAAGTCTAATCTAATAAAGAAATCTGAGCTGTATTATTTTTACATTTCTTCAGGACTCCATCCTCTCTGACCGGATATATTTGTTCTTTTTTCTCTGTGTAGTTCCCGGTTTTTATTAACTCTCTCAAAGAATCAGTATTGCCAACCCCAAGTATTCAAAAATCATGAATTAGCCCCTCGCCTCCCAAATCATAAGATATTTTTAAAACTCATGATTTTTAAGATGAATAAAAATAATTAATAATATATCTGCAAAAAGAATAGGAGTACTTGTGGCACCTTAGAGACTAACAAATTTATTGTAGCATAAGCTTTCGTGGGCTACAGCTCACTTCATCGGATGCATGTAGTGGAAAATACAGAAGGAAGATATATATATACACACATGAAACAATGGGTATTACCATACACATTATAAGGAGAGTGATCAGTTGTCAGCAGGAGAGAAAAATAAGTCTTTGAAGTGGTAATGAAAATGGCCCATTTCCAGCATTTGACAAGGAGATATAAGGAACTGGGGGGGGGGGGGGGGGTAAGCATGGGGAAATAGTTTTACTTTGTGTAATGGCCCATCCACTCCCAGTCTTTATTCAAACCTGAGTTTTTTGTTTTGTCATGCCTTCTGATTTTTGTTTCTTTAGTGGAGATCACAACCTGCAAAGCGTGTGTCAGCATTTCAGGGTCTAAATGCAACCTGAAATGCACATGCAAAAGTGCAGACCTATCTCCTGACTGTTCAGAGAAGAGTCTCCTTACCCTTTCCTAATTACTGGAGTGGGGGAACTATTATTCTATCCCTCTCCATCTTCATCCCTTATCCCGACTATCCTGTCTCCTTCGACTCCCCACCTCCTCGCTAGCCCATCCAGTCTCCTCCTCCACTCGCTTTCCCTCTCCATGCACTCCTGCAGTCTTAAGTTCCCTGCCCACCCCCTTCATTTATCTGTCCCACATTTTTCCCCTTTCCCTTTTAAATATCTTATTCCTCACATTTTCTGTCAAACCCTACTTCCCTGCACAATCGTCTCAATCTTCGCCTCCTCCTCTTCAGTCTGCCTCCTGCACCCCGCATTCCTATGCACCCCCAAACTCTGCCATTTATATTCCACATTCCTTAGCACTCTTCAGTCTCAGCATCAGCACCACAAATTCCCCTGCACCCTGCTCAGTCTCTTTCTTCACATTATTAGCCTTCCCCTTCAGCTTCCCCATTCCCTACATGACATCCTCAATCTCCCTCTTTCCCTTCACATTCTCCTCCCCCTCTTCACTTCCCCCTGCCCCCACATCCTGCTGCAATCCTTCAGTCTCCCCTGCTCTTCAGGCTATCTCCTGCTTCCCACTTTCCCCTGTCTTGTATAGTTTCCAGTTCCTGAAGGTACCCTAGCTTCAGTCTATTGAAAACAGTGGCAGGTGCAGCCATTTTCACTAGGGCAATATGGCTTCCGCATGCAAAGCCTGTAGGGAATGCTGGCCATCTTATCAAAGGGCAGTTTTGCTTCAGTAATGAGAGAGTGGCCATTTTAAATAAAAGAAGTGTTTGAAGCCAGGAATCTGAGATTGTTACACTAAAAAAAAAAGAAAAGAAAAAAATCCCTAAATCTCACAGTAATACAAATCTCACAATCATGATAAAATTGAAAGAATCCTCAGCATTTTCACTGACCCACAACAGAACCAAATCCTGCAAACCTGGTGTGCAGAGTTCAAATCCCTGGTGACAGCAGTGAAGATGTGGGCATTAACATGCAAAATCAAATAATTAATCCAGGATAAAAAACTGGGTTGCACCTGAAGAATATAAAAGAATGAGTTCAGGCCTGGGAATCAGGAGAAGAGTTCTAATCCTGACTTTCCAAGTAGACTTTAAATAGAAATCGCTATAATAAAGACTGGTAAAATGATTCCTTTAAATACTTCTAGAACCATAATCAAAGCAAAGGCAAAATTTTCAAATATTCTCAAATTCTCTCATTGAAGCTTGCATAGGCCAAACAGAACTCTTGGTGAGTTTGTAGCATGTAGGTACATCATTCATCTTTTCTGGGGGACAAGGAAATAGAGTAAAGGGTTATGTTGATTTCCATGTTATGTTCTGCCCCGTACTGTTGTGAGGCTGTGTATGTACCAAACTTTTCGCTGAAAATTTCCTCACTGTTATGATTTTGGTTCCGGTCACATATGGTAGCAACAAGGAAGTCTACACAACATAATGATAAAAATAGCAGTGTTTGCCACTGCTTTGTTTACACTAGGCCTCACACCATTGGTACCACAAGTGGAGCTGTGCTGGTGTTCGCAACAGTGGGAAATTTACCAGAAAAATTGAGAAAACTTTTGGTTCAATTAGTCAAAATAATGTAATATAGTCCAGTAAAGGAGCAGATTCTTTTAGTAACAGAGTACATAAAATCCACATTTAGATTTTTAATGGACTGGTTTTCATCTCCCAGGATTTAACTGGAGTTGCAAACAGAAGGCATTATAGTACCATGGCTGGTCAGTCAAGTTAATGCTGGCTTTTTGTTGCACTCTTCTTCACCTGCAAATGTGTGGCACTCACATAGCATACAGCCCTTTCAACCTTAGAAAAATAAGAAATAATCTCCAGTCTGATCCTTATAATCAAATGCCTTTTTATCAGTTTAAGCAAAGGGGTAAGTCAAAAGGCACAAACAGGGAATAACTTTTGGAAAGTAAAATTTGATGTGTGTTGATCACAACAAGCTGGGGAGCATGGATCAGTGTTAATGTCCCGCTCTCCTTCAGTAACCAGCCCAGGCTGGGGAAGCTAATGGTCCAATCAGTGGACCAAATTCAGTGATGAACCCTGGTCATGTGCCACCCTGAGGCACGTTGTGCACATGACAAGAAGACAACAAGCTGATCACTAAAAGTGAATTCCACTATGCCATAGCAAGGAGGGACAGGGTGTTAAATTACAGCAAATCTTAAGTGTATGACTATTGAAAACTGCATCTGAAAGCAAGTACATTATTAGTAATCAGCATAGGCAGGTGGCTGATTTTAATATTCATTTTGAGTGGAAAACAGTAAAGTAGCAGATGATATCTGTAAAGGTGAGCGAAATCAGTTAGAAAAGAGGACATTAGGTAAGGGATGGAATATAGTTTGCTATTTTGAAATTAACTCCAAACCAGGCCACTTGGTTAAGATTGGCAAACCAGATTTTGTACTTTTGGATAATCTAAGCACAACAGCTCGATGTACACGCTTTCCTTAACCTGTGTATTATATAATTTTAGCATTAGCTTTATTGAAAGAAAGAATTCAACATTGTATATGAGTAAAGAGGACCTCTGAAGGACAGAGTGCAGAAATAGGGGAGGAGATCCATAATGTAAAGGTAGCAACATGTAGGGGGTCTGCTAGATGAAGTTGGATAATATATTGTTCCTTTGCGTGGTGGTATGTTATTTCTCAATGGAGACTTCAAGGTACTGCTATTTTTCATAATATGCTATATGATTTATAATTAATTTTAGGTTACTGCTATATCATTAGGCCACAGAAATAAAAGTAGTGCCTTTTTCCTGTATAGGATCAGCGGCTGCTTTAATTAATTTTTGAAAAAGCAGAGAGGTTGTAAGAATTTGACAGGGAGCTTTGCAAATCATTTGGCTCCTTTGAACTTACTGAAGCTGTTTTTTTGGAACACGCTCAGTGTACAGTTAAAGCTGCAGATGAAAGATCCTTTTCAATTGGGTTAATGTGACTCAGTTTTTAAACACTTTTTATTTGGATGGAAAAGTCAGTGTGCCCCTTTCGTGCCAAAATATGGTTTACCACGCTAATACACATACACAGTAAAGGCAGATTTATATATGGTTTATCTGTATGGCTCCATGATACTTTGGATAAAGTGTAGGACAGGTGTCTTATCTCATTCACTTTATAAACAAACATTCTAAGTGAAAAATATTGAAATATAAATATGTACTACCCTTTACCCTTTATATAAATTAGACAGGTTCTGGCTTTCCCACCCCTTTTTGCACTTAGTGGATATGTAGTTTGTTATATTGGATGAAAGCACAGGTATGCACTGTTTTATGCTAGCAGCTATCAATAGTATGTACTTAATATATTATACTGAATGAAAGACTTCATAAATCAGTTATATAAGGGATCATACAATGCTTTTAGCAAATTTCTAAAGAGTCATAAAAACTATAAATCAATGTATTTTTGATTAATCAGCTCACACTGTCAGCTTTTGAGGAATCTTTGATGTGTCCTTCTTACAGGGTATACAGTAGGGGGAGAGATATCAACTATCAGGGGTGCAGAAGGAGGGGAGAAGCGTGAATGAGAAAATAGCAAGCACTGTTAAAATAGTGGCCATATTCATGCCACACCCAAAGTCCTCTGTCCTGGGACAGAGCTCAAGGGTTACACATAACAGGCCTGATCCTTCATTCTTGGACATCGAGATCTTGCAGACACCATGAGCTTTGAGCATACAAGAAAGTAGAATCACACCCTAATCCTGCAAAAGTTTATGCAGGTGCTTAACTTGACATATTTGAGTCATCCCACAGAGGTCAATGGGACAACTCATGTATGCCAAGTTAAGCACCTGCATAAACCTTTTGCACGATCAGGGCCTTAGATGCTAACACAGTGATCTGAGAGGGATTGAGCACCTCCAACCTCTCCGAAGTCAATATGAGTTATGGGTGCTCACCAGGAATTCTCAGGATCAGACACTGCATGGAGAAAAGGGAGCAGAATCCCAGTTAAGTGTCTCCCCTTAAGTCTAAATGCCTTTAAATAGAAATTGCAAAGATTAATTTTTCCAAAGAAAATACTGTTGAATAGTAAAGTCCCATGAACATTGTAAAAGAAATCTGACATCAATATTTAATTTTATTAGTTATACTACGGGTGCTCCAGGGAAACTGATGGAGAGCATTCTCAGTATTGATTAGAGTGTTCAGCAGTCCCATTGCATACTATTCAAAAAAGACACAATTACAAATTAATTACTCAATTCATGATAAATACAAATGTATCATGAACAGAGCAATTGTTCATAATTTTGTGTTTGTGATCAGAATGCAGTGGGATTTCTGAACTTCAAATTGGAAATTCTAAGTATTAAGTGATTGTGATTTAAATATGAATACACACATTAACTTTTTTTTAAAATCATCCCTTTTACCCATACAAACTGATCCTGAAGGCATATATTTTGACATCTTGTGCAAATCTCATAATTGTCTCTTTCGAGCACATTGTGGGGAAATAGATCATTACTTATTAATATTTTAAATGTTGTTGCTTTCTGGTTTTAAGAAAACAAGATTTAATAGTNTTGATTTAACTGGAGTTGCAAACAGAAGGCATTATAGTACCATGGCTGGTCAGTCAAGTTAATGCTGGCTTTTTGTTGCACTCTTCTTCACCTGCAAATGTGTGGCACTCACATAGCATACAGCCCTTTCAACCTTAGAAAAATAAGAAATAATCTCCAGTCTGATCCTTATAATCAAATGCCTTTTTATCAGTTTAAGCAAAGGGGTAAGTCAAAAGGCACAAACAGGGAATAACTTTTGGAAAGTAAAATTTGATGTGTGTTGATCACAACAAGCTGGGGAGCATGGATCAGTGTTAATGTCCCGCTCTCCTTCAGTAACCAGCCCAGGCTGGGGAAGCTAATGGTCCAATCAGTGGACCAAATTCAGTGATGAACCCTGGTCATGTGCCACCCTGAGGCACGTTGTGCACATGACAAGAAGACAACAAGCTGATCACTAAAAGTGAATTCCACTATGCCATAGCAAGGAGGGACAGGGTGTTAAATTACAGCAAATCTTAAGTGTATGACTATTGAAAACTGCATCTGAAAGCAAGTACATTATTAGTAATCAGCATAGGCAGGTGGCTGATTTTAATATTCATTTTGAGTGGAAAACAGTAAAGTAGCAGATGATATCTGTAAAGGTGAGCGAAATCAGTTAGAAAAGAGGACATTAGGTAAGGGATGGAATATAGTTTGCTATTTTGAAATTAACTCCAAACCAGGCCACTTGGTTAAGATTGGCAAACCAGATTTTGTACTTTTGGATAATCTAAGCACAACAGCTCGATGTACACGCTTTCCTTAACCTGTGTATTATATAATTTTAGCATTAGCTTTATTGAAAGAAAGAATTCAACATTGTATATGAGTAAAGAGGACCTCTGAAGGACAGAGTGCAGAAATAGGGGAGGAGATCCATAATGTAAAGGTAGCAACATGTAGGGGGTCTGCTAGATGAAGTTGGATAATATATTGTTCCTTTGCGTGGTGGTATGTTATTTCTCAATGGAGACTTCAAGGTACTGCTATTTTTCATAATATGCTATATGATTTATAATTAATTTTAGGTTACTGCTATATCATTAGGCCACAGAAATAAAAGTAGTGCCTTTTTCCTGTATAGGATCAGCGGCTGCTTTAATTAATTTTTGAAAAAGCAGAGAGGTTGTAAGAATTTGACAGGGAGCTTTGCAAATCATTTGGCTCCTTTGAACTTACTGAAGCTGTTTTTTTGGAACACGCTCAGTGTACAGTTAAAGCTGCAGATGAAAGATCCTTTTCAATTGGGTTAATGTGACTCAGTTTTTAAACACTTTTTATTTGGATGGAAAAGTCAGTGTGCCCCTTTCGTGCCAAAATATGGTTTACCACGCTAATACACATACACAGTAAAGGCAGATTTATATATGGTTTATCTGTATGGCTCCATGATACTTTGGATAAAGTGTAGGACAGGTGTCTTATCTCATTCACTTTATAAACAAACATTCTAAGTGAAAAATATTGAAATATAAATATGTACTACCCTTTACCCTTTATATAAATTAGACAGGTTCTGGCTTTCCCACCCCTTTTTGCACTTAGTGGATATGTAGTTTGTTATATTGGATGAAAGCACAGGTATGCACTGTTTTATGCTAGCAGCTATCAATAGTATGTACTTAATATATTATACTGAATGAAAGACTTCATAAATCAGTTATATAAGGGATCATACAATGCTTTTAGCAAATTTCTAAAGAGTCATAAAAACTATAAATCAATGTATTTTTGATTAATCAGCTCACACTGTCAGCTTTTGAGGAATCTTTGATGTGTCCTTCTTACAGGGTATACAGTAGGGGGAGAGATATCAACTATCAGGGGTGCAGAAGGAGGGGAGAAGCGTGAATGAGAAAATAGCAAGCACTGTTAAAATAGTGGCCATATTCATGCCACACCCAAAGTCCTCTGTCCTGGGACAGAGCTCAAGGGTTACACATAACAGGCCTGATCCTTCATTCTTGGACATCGAGATCTTGCAGACACCATGAGCTTTGAGCATACAAGAAAGTAGAATCACACCCTAATCCTGCAAAAGTTTATGCAGGTGCTTAACTTGACATATTTGAGTCATCCCACAGAGGTCAATGGGACAACTCATGTATGCCAAGTTAAGCACCTGCATAAACCTTTTGCACGATCAGGGCCTTAGATGCTAACACAGTGATCTGAGAGGGATTGAGCACCTCCAACCTCTCCGAAGTCAATATGAGTTATGGGTGCTCACCAGGAATTCTCAGGATCAGACACTGCATGGAGAAAAGGGAGCAGAATCCCAGTTAAGTGTCTCCCCTTAAGTCTAAATGCCTTTAAATAGAAATTGCAAAGATTAATTTTTCCAAAGAAAATACTGTTGAATAGTAAAGTCCCATGAACATTGTAAAAGAAATCTGACATCAATATTTAATTTTATTAGTTATACTACGGGTGCTCCAGGGAAACTGATGGAGAGCATTCTCAGTATTGATTAGAGTGTTCAGCAGTCCCATTGCATACTATTCAAAAAAGACACAATTACAAATTAATTACTCAATTCATGATAAATACAAATGTATCATGAACAGAGCAATTGTTCATAATTTTGTGTTTGTGATCAGAATGCAGTGGGATTTCTGAACTTCAAATTGGAAATTCTAAGTATTAAGTGATTGTGATTTAAATATGAATACACACATTAACTTTTTTTTAAAATCATCCCTTTTACCCATACAAACTGATCCTGAAGGCATATATTTTGACATCTTGTGCAAATCTCATAATTGTCTCTTTCGAGCACATTGTGGGGAAATAGATCATTACTTATTAATATTTTAAATGTTGTTGCTTTCTGGTTTTAAGAAAACAAGATTTAATAGTAACAGTAATGAACAAATTCTTAATGAAAAATGCATTGGATGTGCTTTTAAATGAATAACTAGGAGCCAAATAATGCCAATCTTAAAACAAATCCATGCTGTGAGGTTTATCAATCACACAGTATTAGAAACTTCCAAACATTTATTTTCTGTGTGGAATGCTGTGGTTTCTTTTGGCCCCTCTTATGTTTTTTTGTTACGCTTTGATTAAAATAAGGCGTTAACCAGCTAAATGCAGAACTGAAGGATCTATGCGGCACTAAGACAGGGATCAGCAACCTTTGGCATGCGGCTCGCCAGGGTAAGCCCCCTGGCGGGGCGGGCCGGTTTGTTTACCTGCCGCGTCCGCAGGTTCGGCCGATCACAGCTCCCACTGGTCGCGGTTCGCCGCTCCAGGCCAATGGGGGCTGCGGGAAGTGGCGGCCAGCACATCCCTCGGCCCGCGCTGCTTCCCGCAGCCCCCATTTGCCTGGAGTGGCGAACCACAGCTAGTGGGAACTGTGATCGGCCAAACCTGTGGACACGGCAGGTAAACAAACTGGCCCGGCCCGTGCTTACCCTGGCGGGCCGCATGCCAAAGATTGCCGATCCCTGAACTACAAGGTTCAAAACTAAAATACTAATTAATTTAAAAGGTTCATAAAATTCAAGATAGAATTATAATAGAAGTACCTTTTAAAACAAGACTAGTACACTTTAGTAAATGCCTGAGAAAGTAAATAAAAGTTAGGTTCCTATCTGTCATGTGCCTTTGAAAATCTTCCCTTAGTATGCTACCTGGTCATACATGAAAGGAACGTTTCACAACAATATAATCATATAGGGTGAAATTCACCCTTGTGCAGAGGGACAACACAATGCCTCTCCAACTCTTCAATTTCTTTTACACCATCCAAATAGACTGTGTATTTATCTACTGTGCAGAATTCTCCAATAGCTGCTGTATTGGGCACTGTTCTTCTGGCTACCCAGCTAAACCCTATGGATATATTTAGCTTAACTAGAAACTTCAAGTGTTTTGAGATACAACATTCTGGGCCAAATATTCAAATGTAAGTAAGTGTGTTGGAGCTGCAAAAATATGTGTGGACACATGAAAGCAAAAGATCGATCCCTGAACTTTAAAAAGTTAGGCTCTTAAGTCCATATTTAGGAACCTAAATAAATTGCTTGATTTTCAAAAGTGCTGAGTGCTGAACAGCTCCCATGGAAGTTAAATGGGGGCTATGGGAGGCTCAGTACTTTTCAAAAAGGTCCCTAAATATCGACTTAAGAGCCTAAACTTAAGAATCTATATTTGAAGAATTTGCCCTGTATTTTCAAAATGGGTCTTTATGTCTGCAACAGGGTACTTGCTCACAGTAACCCGTTTACTCATGCATGGGTTTTGCAGGAGCCATTTGTGGTTCTGAGCTTGCAAATTTGCCCTTCTGTGTCATGCCTTCCAAGACCTCACAAAGGTATTGGTACATTGGTATATGGTTTCACTGAATTTATCTTTGACTCCAACATTGCTAAGAACTGTATATTAAAAATTCTTTAAACTACTTTTGGTTAAAATGTAAGAATATATCTCATTTTCAAATAATGTTGTTTGTTTCAAGAAGTTGTTTGTTTCAGTCACTCCGAAAATTCCTCTGCTAGACTCTGCAATCCCCTGGTTGCTGAGAAGAAGGAGAGACAACGCAAGAGGGAAAAGTAATTATTTTTAAGGAAGGATAGAAAGAACTCTGGGTTCTTCTGATCACAACTAAATCAAATTCTGTGAGGTAAATTTTCAAAGTGGCATTTTAGATGAAGAACTCCCATTGACTCTACCGAGCATGGCATGTAGGTGAAAATCTGGCACAACACTTTGAAAATGTACTCTTGTGTATCTTGATATAATATAGAGTAAACAAAAGCACATATCAAATAACGCAATAACACAGCGGGGCAATGATACCCTAGTTCTATTCTTGCTGTGCACTGGGCAGGAAGTTTTCATTTCACACATCATCATTCACTGTTTGCAGCAGTGACTCTACACAGTCAGAACATGCCAACAACCCACAAAGCAAAATATTTCATTGTGGTTTTCCTTTAGAAAAATAGAGGCATGGGACTTGGATTTCAATTACCTTATGTTATGGTGTGAGCAAAGTAGGAAAGAAAAGAATCACATCTGCTGATTTGGTAACAGCCCACCAAATCAAAAGCATGTTCCATAAACAATTTTCAACCAGCACAGAAATAGACTTCTTTAAGGTACAGATGGTATATGTAATTTATTAGGGAGGCAATGGCTGTCAGTCAGTCTCGCTCTATTTAGAGAGTCACTGGTGCCATGGGTGAAAAAGAATGCTGTGCCAGAACAACTCTTTTACTTGTCTGATATTGATATGCAACCATAGCTCACCATTTTCACCAATGACAGTACAAATTCAGGGAAGGATATGGACAATACCACGTCAAAGGGATCATAATCAGTTCTAGTTAGAAACAATCAAGAAAACAAAAAATGCAGTGTCTAGCTATGAGGAGAAGCAGGTGCAACAATATAGTTTGTGTATTCTGGGCTATCATCCAAGTCCTCTCTCCTCTCATCCTTTTCCCTTTCTCTCTCTTTCTGCTTAGTACTCCCGAGAGTGAAAAAAGTTGTTATAAAACATAAAAGAACAGAATTAGAAACTTCTGCAACATGAATAGCTGGCCCATGACAAATGACATTACATAAAATGATGGCCATGAAAAGCAGGTGGAGGCACAGGCTTGGAACAAGAACACTGCTGGCAGAGCTCATGTTTGAACTGATGTTACCATTTTAATGTCATTTCCAGTAAACCATTCATAAAACTTCTGGCCTCAGCTGACCCCTATCACTGTGTTTCTTTTTATACATGCTTCTTAAGACAGTTTTCAGAAGCCATGTATGAAAGTGTGATGTGATAATGAAAAGCAAGCTAAAAGATATCACCACAGGCATGTGGCCCAGTTGTCAAAAAGGTAGGTTACAGCTCAGCCATTACAAAGGGCAAAATTGTAGTCTGCCAGTTTTGAGCTGTACTGTGCAAAGCCAAGTGACTTCAAGAAACGTTAAGAGCTTTGAAAGAGCTCACACTGTACCAATCTGCTGGTTGATTGACACCTCAAGTCTCTGAAAACTTGTATTAATGGTAAGGGGAAATTGTGTACAGTTCTATGTACAGGTGTAAGTGAGCGCGGATTCACCCCTGTGGTGCCTCCTGCTGGTCGTCTTGGGAATTAGCTCGTTCCAGCGTCTGGAGCGCCCCCTGCAGGCTGGTGATCCGGCTGCCACTGGCCCGTGTCCCTCCCAGGACCCCGGTGCCCCTTTCTCTGGGTCTCCCTCCTTCCAGGGGAACCCTTCACCCACTATCCCCACCTTGCCTCAGTCATAGGCTACTGCCAGTCTCCAACTAGCCCCCGCGCCCTGGGGCAGACTGCAGTGTCAGCCAGTCATCATAGGCTAGGTTGGGGTTGGACCTGCTGCCTCTCTCTGGAACCCAGTGCCTTTCTGGGGCCTTGGACAAGGCCCTGCAGGCTGGGCGTTGCCAGCCTGGAGCTCCCCAGCCCCTCTGGCCTTTCCCCAGCCCTGCCTCACTCTAGGCACCCTGAGCTTCCCAGCAGCCAGGCCCTTCTCTCTCTGAAGGCAGAGAGAGACTCCCAGTACCTGTTGGCCTTTGCTAGGCTGCAGCCTGGGGCTTTCCAGGCTACAGCTCCCTTGCTCCTCTGCCTTTCCCCAGCCCTGCTCCACTCAGGTACTCTATTCCTAGCTCCCTGCAGCCAGGCCCATCTCTCTCGACAGACAGAGAGAGACTGTTTGGGCTTCTGGCTCGCAGCCTCTTATAGGGACCAGCTGAGGTCTGGTTGGGGCGTGGCTCCCAGCTGGGCCTACTTCCCCAATCAGCCTGGGAGCTGCTTGCCCCAGCCACAGCCCTCAGCTGGGCTGCTCCAAGCCCCTAAGGGCAGGAGCGGGGGACCACCCCGCTACACAAGGAAACAATGGCTTCTATACAGTACATATTTGCAATCTTTTGAAACATTATCATCAGTGATCATTTCAGGTGTGTTGTTTTAACGTGTGACATGTGAGAACTTTGGATACATTGTCCACATCATGACCAACCTGCAGAAAGACAGAAACTTTCTAAACATAATAATGACTCCTTTATATAAGTGATTGCTATTAAAAATATTGCCAATTAGCATTTGAAAGTAAAATCAGCTTTACTGTGGTGTTTCTGGCATTCTTATACTTATTCTGTTGAATAGTATGGGAAATGTCAAGTTTTGAATAGGAGCCATTGTGGTTATTATTTATACAGCAATATGCATCTTCAAAGCATTTCTAATTAATCTTCCCCCTTGTAGGTAGACATTATTACCCCATTAGACAGATGGAGAAGCTTGTACACAGAGAGCTTGTTACCTGACCAGACGCACACACAGCTAGTCCAATGGCAGGTTAGAATTTAGGAGCTTGTAGCTCTCAGTCCCGTGCTCCATTCAATAAACTATATTGCTTCAACAGCTCCAAAATGGAGATTCCCATCACATCTGGTGGTCTTTTAACATAATAAAAAGCCATGGACAGGGGACACACTTAAAATACTTTAGGGTTAGTAATGGTTTTAGAGACATTTTCTACACTTAACACCAGAGCTAATATCTTAGAACCAGAATGATTTGTTTTAATCACAGCTACGGTATACTTGCTATGATGAGTCCAAAAATGGAAATGCAAAGGATAACTTTTCCTTCACCCCATTCAAATCTGGTTGCCATTTAACACCCTTCCCTGTTTTCAGCTGATCATTTACAGATTTGGTGCCTTTTATTCACTGTCAATACCCTGCTGCTGTGGTTGGGAAAATGAGTTCCAAGGGAACGGAGATACTGTGGTAATATTACTGGTAAGAATGACCAGATGGAGCCGCACCAAGTTAAACAATCTGAGGATCTGACAACTGAGTTTCCCCAGCCTTCAGAGCATCTAAAATACTTCAAGTGGAAGAATACGATGTTTCAGAGTGGTACAACTGACAGATAATATTTACAAAACTCACTGAAGGTGTAAAGCACTATATATGTGGTAACAATTATTTCCATCTCATGTAGATGGACATAACATGATGGAAGGATATTCTCAAGAAATGAATTACTTGAGGTTATATTGCATTCTCTTTCTCCCTCTAATCCTTTGCTTCCAGCTTAGATACACCTCAGGGCACAGTGGGCCAGATTTTTGTCTGATTTAAATTCTGAGAAACTTCACTAAATCCAGTGGAGGGGTGAGTACTCCTAGGGGTGAGTACTCCGGTGCTATTGAGATCAGAATCTGGCCCATTGTCACTGAGACAATTGCAGAAGTATGCAACATTTCCCCTCACTCTGAATGGGACAGGACTGTTTAGGTAAACAATTATTCGTCTTGTTAATGTACAAGAATTTATATTAGGAAAGGTCTACAGTTGTAGAAGAAGAACCTTTAGCATACAGGAGAATAACAAGTTTGCGTTGCTCCTCACTCATAAAAATTGCTTTCTATACATAAGGGAGATAAGATAGGTGAGGTAGTATCTTTTATTGGACACCTCACCTACAGTGTCTCTCATATTCTGAGATCAAGGCAGCTACAACAACACTGAAAACAATTTCTATACATAAGTTCATCACCCATTATCTCCCCAGAACATAGCAGAATTGTTGCTAGTAAACAAAAGGATACTTCCTAACATAGCCCCAAGCCAAATTCTGCCTGAAATAAAGAGGAGCAATTACCACTGAAGTCATGATGGTAGGATTTGTCCCTTGCTCTCTTACAGAGAAGCCCCCCAAAAATGGTCACCTATCTCTACTATTTTTAAATTACCCTATAGAATTTAACAAAAAATTATATCTTGCTACAGAATTCTATAAAATGATTTTAAAAATGCCTCTAAATTCTATAGATTTTTAGGGTATTTTCTATAGAGTCCAATTAGTTTCAGCCCTACTAACTTCTATATGACTTTTCTGTAGGTGTCCTTTTAATTATACATCTGTCCTTCTAAGTGACACTATATACCGCTGAACTAATACATGGTCTGAACCCTGGGAATCATCTTTCAGATATGGAGCACCTTAGCCCACACTTATATAGCTGTTAGTTTTAATTATTTTGATGTTTTGCTAATACATATACATAGCTGGGTAACTTTATTATTTCAGTCCTGGTTTCTTTCTAGCAATTAAAAAAAAGAATCCAAAACACTCTGGGATTGAATCTCTATTGCCCTGTACTTCCAGCAGTCAGTCATTTGCCCCAGTGCAAAGTGGGTGTAAAACACTACCATTTGGATTTAGCAGCAGTTTACAGTCACATTGGAGAATCAGGATGTCGACTTTGCTGTAATAAAGGTAGTTTTAAGAGCCTTTGCTTGCATATTAATTTGAAACAGAACCTAAATATAATTTAACTGAAACTATTTATTATAGGTTACTTATTTTACATTATTACTTGTGAGTCAGTGACTGTGAAGCTGGGTTGGTATTTTTTTAAGACACTGCTGTTGGTTTCACTACCATGTGCCAAAGGCTAAGACTACTGACTGCTCTTTAAAACACCTGGGAAATGTCAGAAAAGATTAAACCCATAGAGATTTGAGATGCTTCCACTTGAAACTCTATCCAAATAATGATTAATTACTAGTTATTCCGATAGTGAAAAAACTACTTGTAACTTAATAAATGCCTGCTAGTGAAATATGTGTTTTAACCATGGTATTCTGAGCTTGTAACCAACCTGATATACATGCATTTGATCTTCATTCATTAGTATTCATTAGGAAGAAATATTTTTCAGAAATTAGAACTTCATCTTTTGGCTTAATAGGAAACCTGGGTTTTCATATTTTATTTTTTGGCACCTTTTATTTTCTTCCTTTTATTGTGTTGTTTTGCATGAAAAATTCAGCGCTTTGGGTGTGTTTGCATTGTGTTTTTAGGAGCTCAGATCCTCCGTAATTATCCAGCATAATTTTTAAGAAAACTGGGTAGAATTTAATACCACAGTCACAAACCCAGTCATTAGGCTCTGCTGTTCTAGGCTGATGCAATGCTGCCACCATATGGTAAGCCTCAGATGGAACACAAGGATAAAAGCATGTTTTAAATCTGATATGGTTTCTTCTTAACCATAGATTTGACTCTGCAAAAACTTATTACTAGGTGCAGTACTTAGTAGCAGGATAGCAGAGTGACCAAATGATTTTTATCACAAGCTTCACAATATCTGGTGTTTTTCTTAAAGCCCCAGCTACTGTAGGCATGTGATTACATGAGTTTCTCAGCTTTCTTTAAAACAAAAATAGAAAAAGTTTCTAGCCCTCCTGGGTGTAAAAGCCTGAAAACATGACACAAGTGCAGCTGTAGGGCTCAGAAACTAGAAGGCAAAGAAAAAGAGCGCAAAATGTATTAAATTTTAACCGTATGATTTTAAAACAATTTTCATGATTTTTTTTGGTGGGGGTCTGACTCAGGATTTTTAAATGCTTCAGGCTGGCAATACTGCAGAAGTAATGACTGAAGTCAATGGGCTGTTCACAATATTAACCATTGCATCTGATAATATTTGTGGGATCATGCCCTAAAAGGTTCTTATCAAGTACACAAGCAAAGCTATATAAAATTCTGTAAACAGGACATTTTATAGGTAAATGGCTATCACATGTCCCCTGATTCTAGTTTTGTGCATATTTAGAGTTAGATTGAGTCTTTGCTCAATATCCTCAGTGTGGACTGGTACATAGCTGTGCTAATCCTCCTTTGCTCCCCATCATTCTTGCTCCTAGGGGTGAGTAATTTATTACAGCCTTTTACTGATTGTAGAACATCATTCTCTTGGTACCGGATGAGCTTTGCTGGCTGGATCATTTTGTAGGGGCCACAGCCAAGGCTCCATCTCCCCCCTCCTCAATGGGATGGGCAATACCAAGTACACATTCCTTGCTTTCTATCCTGCGCCAGGACCTAAGATTAAAGAGTTGAAAATAGAGGCACCCGAGGGCAGAGAGCAGCTTTACTCCCCCTTGCTCACCGGCAGGGCCATATTAGAGCCACACTAAATCTAGCCCTTAATTGTGAATACTTTACGTTTGTCTGCTGATGTCCATCTTGGAGTGGTTTTACATCAGCCTTAACAATACTAGGTCAAATTCAGTTCTTCCTCAGGCATAATTCCCATTGCGATCTATGCACTTCTGGACTTATTTTACACATGGTGTCAATAACAATTAAAAAGCTATTTGAAACAGTCATGATAAAATCTAATTTTGTTATTAATTCAACCCAGATGTTTTTATTGGAAAAAATATACACGAGACTTGAAATCAATGGGAATTTTGCCATTTACTTTAGTGGAAGCAGAACAGGGGCCCAGAAATCAAGCAAATTGCTTCAGCCTGAAAATTTGGCTGAGAGTAGAGATGGAGCTGTTTTCTTTAAATGGAAAAAAAAAAGTATAAATTATCTATTACTGGGTTATATGTTCATATGTGAAAACAAAAACAAAACAGTGTTTAGGCAGAAAGAATTCAAACTTCCAAACTCTAATTAGAAAAATGCCTTTAATTTGAAAAGTGGAGGGTCCCATCCTTGTCTCACTGAAGACAGTAACAAAACTCAAATTGACTTTATTGGAAGTAGGACTGGGTTCACAATGCTTTAATCTAAGAAGTCTGGGCCTGATCTTGCAAACACATGAGTAGCCTCAACTAATGCAACTAAGTAAGCAAAGTCCATTTATTTAAATCTGAATACTGGTGATACTATAGCAGAATTTTCAGAAGCCTTCTTGATCCATTGTTAACTTCTCACATTCAGTAGCTGACATTCCAGTGATCTGCTGCACACCATCTATCCAACTCCTCATAGTTGTCCCCTTCTATGATGAACTATCACCATTCTTTCCATGATAACTTTGTCAAGGTTATTTCCATCTCTACACCTGATGTGACCAAAGTATGTAAGCCTGCATCTGTTGATATCTGAGAGCAGCCCACTTCTCTCTAATAATATTTCCAAAATAAACTTTTATCCCAGAGATACACACGAGTCTTCACTAGCACCATATCTAAAAGGTTTCAGTTTTCCTCTTGTCAGCTGTATTAGTTTCTCAGGATTCACCTCCATACGCTTTTTCACCAGTTGAACCTCCGTGCATTTCAAGATGGCATGGTTTTTCCACACTTTAAGGGAGGCCATGGCTGAGCAAGTCATCCCTATTCTTCTGATTTCTCTGGAGCTGCCTCCTTGGTTGCTCACGCTCATGCAACTAATACCATTGAAGTCAGTAGACTGCTCAGGTGCATAAAGGCTATTTGTGTAAGAAGTGAGAATTTTTGCTATCTGGCACCCATTCATTTCTCTGGAATGGTATCTTTTTGCAGAAAGAAAAAGATTACATTTGAAATATAGTTCCTGAGCTTTTGGACTGTCTAAAATCCAAATACATCACCTCACAAATTTGTATGCACATACACACAATAAATAAATAAAATGAAGATTACTAATCACCCAAACAAAAAACCCCATTATTTTTGAGAAATTTCACAGATGTGGCCAACAGTAGAATGATGCACTACTTGCCAGAACATTGAATTTTTTCACCTGTAACTATTTCCTTTCATATTTAGGGCAAAATCTGAAATAAAACCATGACTCCATTAACCTTAATTTCCAAAGTTTCATATTTAAGTTTTTTAAAACATTTATAAATATTTAAACATGAGCCACAAAATTCAGATCTGTTCTTTAAAACCCCTCATCTCCCTCCCCATAATTATGTGATGTCAAATTTGGATTAGCTCATTACAAAACAGGGGCAAAATTCAGATCTGGATTCTAACTTTCCATCCCCCAAATCAAGTATGGGATTGCTCAGATCTGGACTTTTGGTTCGCGCTCATTTCTGTTTGTACTTATCATATACATTTGGCGTCTTACTATGAGTATGATTTTTTTTCACAAATATAATCAGTCTTAATCTCCAAAATCTTTATTCATTGGTACCATGATTTAAATGCAATTTGATATATAGTCAGCTACTTGGTAATACTGCATAACTTTGGATGTGGAAAAGCAGATGAATTTTAGCCTACTTTAACTGAATTTTGGAAAACTTAACTCACCTACTTATCTGGACTGAGTAATTTTTTGGACAGAGATGAGTAAAATGTTTTTACTTTTTCTTCATCCTCATGGAGGAGAGTGGGTAAATAAACTTCATGCCTAAACTGGTAAATGTTCATGACAATTTTGCAAAGCTACTTTAACGATCTATCCTTATTTATAAATATTACAGCTCATATGGTCCTCGAGCTGCAATTCCTAGGCACAACAGTGTTACTTAAGAGGTTTACCTCTGTTCTGAAGTCCACTCAGGCCTTCACTATGCATTTCTTTGTTTTTGTGGGTTTAAGTGAACCTATAATGTTATTTTAATGCAGTTTTTTCTTTAAAAAAATACATGCTCCCATCAAGTAGCTGTATTTGTCATGATTGAATTCAATGGATTATAATGATCTTTTATCTTTATTTTAAGGCTTTAGATCATGGTAGGAAGGGCTGGTTTAAACAGCTCCAGATAGGAATGTTTTCTAATTGAAAGTCTTCATCAATCTTTAATGACAGCATTATTATCACTGCTGAATGTGTTCTACCACTTGCTTTTCCCTGTAAAAGCCATTTTTTTAGACAGGTCAGGGATATTTGTGTTTATGAAGGTTAAGGCAATGGCAGTCTTTGAAACACTATACCTTAAACCAGGAGTGGTGCAGGCACATGTAATCCCATTTTCACCCTGAAGTCCCCATGATGCTCCCTTGAGCCTTTCCTCAAGAGACTACTTTCACCGAACCCTCTAAGCAAGGGCGATCAACTGTGTGGCTTTCCCTGAAGCAGCTTAAATGAAGTTCACTATGCTCCGGTACCTGTTGCACAGCCAAAGCACTGTAATGGAGATCCGTGACAACTTTACAACAGCCTTTATGATAATTAAGAGGGCTGGCTAAATAATGTGAAAGAGTTAGTGCATGTATAAAAGGCCCTTTAAAGTTGTGTGAAGTAGCTCAGTCTCCTAAAGACCTTTTGATACCATCATCTGTACAGACCCTAAACTGAATGACAAATGTATGCCCCTATCCTGCTAGTATTTATTCATGTGCTTAACTTTAAGCACATGATTAGTCCCATTGAAATCCTGGTCATAATTAAGTTAATTAAGTAATTAAAATTAATTAAGTTTTCATCCAATGAGAACTTTCAGGAGTTTGCAGGTGTACGGTTGTATTGGCTGGATGTTGTGTTCTTTTCCTTTCTTTTTTTTTTTTAATGGAAAAAAAATTAAAAATGGCAAGAATGGGGGGAAAAGCTGTTTCTTCTAGTTCATTGTTGTTAATGTGAGAAGCTGCTCAGTGGGACTGGCTGCTAATTCCAGTCTTTGGGAAGCTAAAAGCAAGTTTTAAGGATTTTTTGTTAACTAACTCCTAACTATACTTCCAAACAATGCTCTATATTTTTAGTCACTAATGGTATCTATACTATGCCCTATTTGAGTTTCATAAGAATAGTTAGAAAAATACTTGTTTTCTATATATAATGAAAATCTTGTTGTCTTTTTTCTGCCTGTTAGTTTGAGCATAACTCAGACTAAATCTGGTAACACTTGTACAAAATAAATATTTCCAGCAGGCCTTGCTGTGGTTTGCATCATCTTGATTAATTTATGCAATGATGCAGCAAGCTGTTTAATTGATAGTGATTAGTGAATTTTCTAAATCTGTAAAACTTCAGTGGGTTTAAGCGTCCAATAAATGCCAGCATCTATTTTTACACCACGGCTTCCATTTAACAGAAAGGCAAATACATCAGTGTGCAGCTGCCGCTGCTGCAAACACCGAGCAAGATCGTGTATTCCTATGGTGAAGTAGGAGTGTCTCTCCATATTGTCATTTAAGTATTTTGTTGTACATATTTTATCTGGCCTCCTCAAATTAGAAAGAGCAGGGATTTTTAATAAGGAAATACCCAGGGACCAATTAATTATCTCTCACTAAAGTCTCAAAACAAAATTGCCTACCCTTACTTGCCCCCCAAACAATTTACTGCCTAAAATTGAATAGTGCATACTAGTGACCATGGGCCAATTGTTTTTTAAATGGCCTCTAATTTTGTGTCTACAGCCACTGCAAACACAAATAAAATTATTTAGATATCTAATCACCTCATTCATTTGCCCTTGCAAATCATGCAGTACACATCTAAAGTCTTATCGGTTCCACTTCCACTGTTCAGTCCACAAAACTACACCTGACTTAAATGCAAAATTATAATAAAAAAAATTAGAGGCCAGCTGGCAGATCCTTTGACTATGTGGCTCTCTAAGAGAAATCTTCATGTATTTGTATACAAGACGATCAATATATATGGAATGGGTGGGGTTTCATTTATAGGAATAATCAAAAGAAATCTCTGGTTTTACAAAAGATATCAGAATGTTAATAGCAGTGAACACTCAGGTGTGTATCAATGTTCCTCTATTGCAGAGCAGATGGAAATCAGCCCCTTCCAGGAGGTTTTCAACACCTTTCAGGATAGAGTCCAGTGTCTGTGTGCATTTCCATTATAAGCCCTACTGTAAGAAGGTTTGAAACTGACCACAAAATTTGCTATAGTAAGCCTCTGGGTGGGAGCACAAAGTATTTAATTATTTTAAAATTTGTTTTGGACTAGTTATCATTTATTCAAATGTAAATACAGGCTCAGAAATGGTTAACCGGCATTGCTGTAAATGTGGTCATACTGGGCTCTCTCTCTCTCCATTCTGGAGGCCACTTACACGGGATTCTTTTGGGAGGCACATTGCAGCCTCTGAGGGCGCATATGTTCCTTCTATCTCGTCAACAGGAAGAGAAGGACGGAGAGGATGGGGAGCTTATTGAGTAACCACAGGAGCTTATTACTGTTACCCTTGTCCACCCTGCCCTTTACACCTTTGTCTGATTATGAGCCTCACTTGTTTCACTTTTAAGTTACATTTTACACTCTTTGAGTAAGGGATAGCAGCTTTACCAGTTAGATGAGGTACATCTGGGTGCTTAAAATAAAAAACTACTATTAGGATTGGTGCCCCATTGCGCTGAAGGGGTGTACAAACATATCAGATGCATGGTACCTGCCCCCAAGATACCTGTAGGCTCAGTGGAGAAGACACAGAATGACAGATAGACAACATATAAGTAAAAAAGCTAGAGAGATATAGCTTATCAATTATAATATCACTTTTGAATCCATCCCCGTTTCCACACGCATAACCCTTTCTTTCTGTCCTAGTGCTACTCAGCATTTTCAACCATTCCTGCCCCAAAATGCCCGCCTTCATCCTGCTCATCCATATCATATAGTCTGCCCCACAACCAATGTAAGATGTGTTTGCTCAACCACAATGAGGAGGAGAGGTGCACAAGAAGCTTCCTAACCCAGGCAAAGCTACTCAAGGGGCAGCACCTAACTGCAGTCCTTGCATTTCTTGCAGAAGAAGAAAGATGGCTGAAATGAGTCAGGGACAAGTCCCCATCCCCTCTCTGACTATAGAATGGAGGTAATCAGCTGGGATGAGCATTCTGTGTCATCCTATTGACTGATGCAAAATGCACATAAGCACGCCTACCTGTAGGGGGGCCACCACTGCTATTGCTTCTGGAGCAGTGAGGCTTGGGTCTGGTAGCTAAATGCCTCTGTATAGCCCAGTATGTCTCAGTGTGGGAGAAAAACAGTCAACCAGTGCCTAATATTACAGTGCAAGAGAATGTTTTTAAACTAGTGCTGGTCAGAAAGTGGAGTTGTTTTCTGTGGAAAATTTTGACTTTTTGGTGAAAAATTGAAAACTGAAATATTTTGTACAAAGGCTGAAATAGTTCAGATTCGAAATACCACCATAGTACCTCATGGAGTTGTGGTTTGGATGCCTCATACTCCCATTTTCCTAAATAGACTGGCCTCCCTGCTTGCACAAAATCTTCCATGATGCACCACAGTTGCATTTCTTCATGAGGGCCTGTGGTGCATCATGGGAATGCTGTGGTCATGGTGCATCATGTGAGATGGAGTACAGCTGGAGAACCTTGCCCATAGAGGAGAATGGGACATGAGACAACCAAACTACAACTCCTATGAGGCACCACAGTGGCATATCCAAACAAAAACACTTTTTGGTTTTCAGGCATTCATTTTTCAATGAAAATAAATGTTCTGAAGAAAGCAGACCCTTTTTGCAAAAAAAAAAAAAAAAACGTAGTCAAAAACCCAGTTTTCCATTGAAAAATTTCGACCAGCCATAATCTAATGGACCTCAAAGAGGGTTCCTGCTCTCCATTCCCCGTTTTTCTTAAGAGGAAATGACAATACCTGTAGACACTGAATATTTTTGTGCAGGCTCATACCGTATCTCAGCAAGTATCTCTGTAAGATTACATTTTCTGTAAATCACACGGAAAAAGAGCTCTCATATCGTCACATACTTCACTGCCTGATAGTACATTGTTGTCCTGTTTAGCACAATCAATTAATCAACATGGATTAGACTGCATGGATTAGACATGGATTAGACATGGATTTACTGCACATAGGTAGACACTTAGGCCTTGTCTGCACTACCATGGTAAATTGACCTAAGTTACGCTAGAGCAGTAGTGGGCAACCTCTGGGCCGCAGGCCGCACGCAGCCCGTCAGGATAATCCACTGGTGGGTTGCGAGACAGTGTTTACATCGACCGTCCACAGGCACGGCCACCCGCAGCTCCCAGTGGCCGTGGTTCGCCGTTCCTGGCCAATGGGAGCTGTAGGAAGCGGCGGGCAGCACGTCCCTGCGGCCTGCGCTGCTTCCCGCAGGTCCCATTGGCCAGGAATGGTGAACTGCGGCCATGCCTACAGACGGTCAATGTAAACACTGTCTCGAGGCCCACCAGCGGATTACCCTGATGGGCCACATGCAGCCCATGGGCCACATATTGCCCACCACTGCACTAGAGAGATATAGCTTATCGGTGAATAACGTAATTGAAGTTGACATAGCTTAGGTCGACTTACCGCGGTGTCTACACCGCGCTATGTTGATGGGAGACACTCTCCCGCCAACTTACCTTACTCTTCTCAGGGAGCTGGAGTACCAGAGTCAATGGGAGAGCACTCTGCCATCGACTTATCGGGTCTTCACCAGACCCGCTAAATTGACACCACTGCATCGATCACAGCAACACCGATCTAAGTATAGCCATGGCCATACTAACACACTCTTGAGGATCTAAATCGAGCAAAACTGGTAAACATTAGAGAAACTTCCTCTTCACATGTCCTCTCCCCATAGCTATCAAAGTATTTGTTTAACAGGGCTAACAACATCCCCTCTAGCTCCCTTCAGGTCAAGCCTTGGTCCAAAAACTAAGGAGGGAAATGAGGGAAAAGGAACAGATCTAAAAAAAAGTGGAAAATATAATATCAGGTTGCTGAGCACAAAATGTGGAACATTTTGAGAACATTGAAGTTGCGGACGGACAGCTGTAACCTGAAGTACTGCTTCTTTCAACCATGTCAGTGCCTGTGACTTAACAGGTAATCTTCATNGAGCAAAACTGGTAAACAGAGAAACTTCCTCTTCACGTGTCCTCTCCCCATAGCTATCAAAGTATTTGTTTAACAGGGCTAACAACATCCCCTCTAGCTCCCTTCAGGTCAAGCCTTGGTCCAAAAACTAAGGAGGGAAATGAGGGAAAAGGAACAGATCTAAAAAAAAGTGGAAAATATAATATCAGGTTGCTGAGCACAAAATGTGGAACATTTTGAGAACATTGACGTTGCGGATGGACAGCTGTAACCTGAAGTACTGCTTCTTTCAACCATGTCAGTACCTGTGACTTAACAGGTAATCTTCATACAAGGATGAATGGTTTTAAAACAATGTCTCCAGTGCTCTGTTCATTCAAAACTACTTTTTTTTCCAACTACTGGAATGTATGTCTTCCAGTTCATCTCTGTTAGTCTTCAGCAAACAGTTACTTTCATCAAGGCAGGGAAATTCCTCTCAACATTTATGCCTGATCCTGCCTTCCCTAGCACATTTTAGTATTCCAGAGCAGTGATACAATGCAGAATCTTATTCTATGCCTATACTTGTGTATTTGTTTTGCCCCACTTATCATAAATAAATAAATAAATAAATAAAAATCATTTGGTTACATACAGTGAATTTTTTTATCAGTTCTTCTCTTAAATATTAATTCCCCTTATTTGGCCATGTGAATATACAATCTTTGAACTGCTAATCAATTAACTTGTTCAGTGATATCAGCTAAAACAAATGTGGAGAGATGAAGAGGCATCATTACTAGCATCAGCATATGCAGATCATGTGGATGCAGTTTGATAGCATGAAACCAACCAGTACCTATTTGGTACAGGCTAAATTCCTTCATCTGTAATCAGTTTATTGTTCAGTCAGAAGTCCCATTGACTTCAATTGAAGTTTTGCCTGTATAAGGATTTGATCAATGGTGCTGACAGAAGCTACTTCTGTACATAATATTCTGCAGCAAAGTCCATCTGTTATGTTTTCTTAAAGAAGGATATTTCCATACTGGATGATTAGGTATCTGGCCTAACTCACCTAGATCTGATGTATTTTTGTTCAGTATTGTGCACTGAAAGGAAATAATTTACCCACTTCTGAGTGGAATCCCTGGGTACTATAGTAATAATAATAATTGGAGTACTGTATCTGTGACAGAATATATCCCTGTGTCCAATATTGTAATAATCTTTGTACAAAGTATGCCTTGTGAGGTATCACTTGAAAACTCGTGATTTGCTGGTCATCATTGTCCTGGTAAAATATATGTGGCAATATTGTATGTAAAGTTATAAGAGTCCACTGTATGGTGTTAATAAAACATGTTCCAAATCTGAGGAGTGGCCAAACCAGTTCTTGAGAGACAAAGGACAAGCTGATGCCTCAGCCAGGTGTAAACAAGCCCAGTAGGCCATTATCTGCTAAATGGACATTCTGTGGCAGGAAAGAGGGTATGGGGAAAAAGTCTATAAAAAGAAAGGGGAAACACCCTGTAGTGGGTAGGCTGCCCCACTCCCTGAGAATTTAGGCTGCAGCAGGCCAGTGGGCCTGCGCAGATGGACAGCCAACCAGAAAAGGGCTTATTGGGAGCCAATCAGGGCCCAGATTGGAGACAGCCAATCAGGGCCAGGCTCAGCCCTATAAAAAGGCTGCTCAGGGAGAGCGCAGGCAGTCTGTCCCAGGCCTTTGATAGGGGAACGTCTGTCTCCAGAGCTGGGAGACTAGCACCTGGGATAGCGGNAGCCAATCAGGGCCAGGCTCAGCCCTATAAAAAGGCTGCTCAGGGAGAGAGCAGGCAGTCTCTCCCAGGCCTTCGATAGGGGAATGTCTGTCTCCAGAGCTGGGAGACTAGCACCTGGGACAGCGCAGCGCAGTGCTGGGCAGGCCCTGGGGAGCAGAAGGGAACTCCAACCCCGTGTCTGCCAGGCTGCAGGCCCTGAGGGGAAGGGGAAGCGGCCCAGGGACATGGACAGACAGAGGGAGAGAAGGAGGGCAGGATGGCTGCCACTAGAGGGTCCCTAGGTTGGGACCCAGAGTAGTGGGCGGGCCTGGGTCCCCCCCTTCCCCCTTTCCTTATACCCGGCCGACGGGAGTGGCCATCTTGGGCTGTACCATCCCCCTGCCAAGAGGGGTGAGACTTTGGGGGTGCAGTTGCCCAAATTGGCTGGGGCGCAGAGAGACAGCGGATTGATCACCCCCTCCCCGTCCCCCAGAAGGGGGCGAGGATGGACTAAGGGGCACTGCCGGAGGGCAGTGGCTCAAAAAGGACGCCGCGAGCTGGTGAGGGACGCGGGTTCAGACGCCAACCGAGGGTGAGATGATGGATGGGACACCACCAGGAGGGGGCGCTCCACTGGACAGAGCTAATTCCCAAGACGACCAGCAGGAGGCGCTGGGTGATGAGTCCCAATACCGTCACACACCCCAAGGTATCTCCTCCTTCTCTCTCTCTCTCTCTGTCCATTGATTCACTGCACCAGAAGGAACAAAGGAAGTAGTCATGGAACTGGGTAAGGGGTCCTGGCCTAAGAAGTTTGGCCAGAAAGACTGTTGAGAGCACGTGGTGAGAAAAACTTTACTTTGAATTTAACACACAGACCAAGCTGAGAGTGACTTATATACTGGAGGCCATTTGTGAGCAGTCCTGACTGGAAGCTACAGCAGCAAAACAGTGTAAAGAGCACCCCAGGTTAGAAGAGGGTCGCACAGCTACTCACTAATCTAGATTGTATCCTGGGTATGTCACAGCATCATATTACAAACTAAGACTTGGATCCTGCAGTGAGCACTGTGTGGACATGTCTGCCTATGTAGAGCTCATTGCAGGATCATACCCTATGAGTTAACGTCATTGGGTTAAATGTTACATGCAAGAGGAACTGCTCAGTGCTCTGATATATATAGGACTTCCAAAAATTGTTTTAAAATAAATATTTGAAACAAGTTCTTACACATTGGATTAAGCCGGAAAACTGGGAAGGCCGCCTTGGGATGGACAGAGGAATGCTCTGGTAACACATTACTGGCATTTTGGAAATACAGTCCTGATGCTTAAAGCACTTTCCTGCATGTTCTTAAATCCATCCCTATTTATGGCAGCACTTAGGCACGTATGTGAAGAATCAGGAAGTTATGTTTTCTTTTTTAATAAATATCATGTGCACCTCACTTTACCTGTGTGATATTATCCAACCTGACTGCCAGGAGTAAATGAACGGTGACAGTAAAGGGGGAAACCACCAGGAAATGAAAGATGCAGGTACCTGGGTTAGATGAAACATGCCAACGCTTATAATGAAAGATTAAGGGTTAGGTAAGGGGAAATATGCATGTATACTTTTTTATTGTTTTTACTCTTTGCTCTGCATGCTTTGTCCCTTTGGATGAATAAATAAATAATGCTTTGTTATGAATAGCTGTTTTTGAGTCACTTTAATTAGCTCACTGGTCACAGGTCTCCAGAGTGAAAGGGATTAGTGCTAAATCCAGATGGGCCTGTCACGTTAACATGGTTGAGAAACTAGGGGGCTGCCACTCAATGACCCAGTTCCAGCATTGTTAAGCTGCATACTTCTCCCAGAGAGGGGTGAGGTGAGTGAGGCTATCCCCAAAGAGGTACTCAAGAGGGACTAGAATGGGTCTAAAGCCCAGTTTCTCCTGTAACTGTGATAACATGCTTAACTTCAAAGATGTTTAATTTCCACTGATTTCTATGGATTTATGTCCATGCTTAAATTTAAGCATGTGCTTAGATGCTGTCCTGAATAGAAATGCTTTCCTCAATGCCATAATGAAGACATTTCTGGAAACAGGTTTAACAGCCTAGATATGATTTTTCCCAGTTTTTTAAAAGGACATTGCACATCTGAGGTGTTATATTTAGGAGTAAATGAGGGCATAAACTGCTGTGATGTTAGTGCTGCATTATTCTGTCAAAGGCCATTATTTGACCTTATTAGAAAGGGAAAATTATTATAATCAGTCAATATTCTGGCTGGGCAAATAAAAGCCACTCTAGTTCAGTTGTAGGTATCAGAATATCATTATTAAATATAATGTGAAAAAATAAACAGTTTACACTGTTAGACATATAGTTAAGTTCCATAAAATCCTTTATATAAAACCAGACTCATACCTAGTCCTACAAGGAGGACAGCCACAGCAATGTGGTTTTGGTCAGTGATCCAGTGGCTGGATTAAAAATAATCTCAGTAAAAAGATAAAGAAAGAGTTGCAGGTTCCAAAGGAAGAAATCTGATAAAATTAAAGTGTAATAGACACTTCAAACTGTGTGATCTGACCTAATAAGTTATTAATAGGGAACCATTACTCCTCATACATTTTTTATTAGGAAGGCATTGCCTTTTTGTCAAGATTAGTGGATTATAAAATATTTGTGCTACACAATATAAATGACCCTACCTATTAATAAGTCTCTAGAAAGATATGCTTAAATTGAATTACATTAAGAAGAGAAGTGCCAACTGAAAATTAGGCATAATTAATGGGAACACATAAATAAACCAAAGAGAGAGGGAAAAGGACATTCTCTCCATTGATCATTTTGAGGATTAATTGCTGATATGCTCTAATGACATACCAACTATTACTGTTTTTATAAGGACCATTTCATAGAAGATGAAATTCATGTAACTATGAATATGTATTGCAATTTATTGCCAAAAGATCATTACGTTGCTCACATACCTCTAATTAGTCAGTATAATTTTGAAGGGCTAAAAACTACAGCTTAAAATGTAATATACAACAAAGGCTCATTAAACACTTTAACTGAAGCAGAATGGTGATTTCACTGATATTCAACTACTAGCTCGTCCCTGTGAGTTTGGAGTATGACTGCACAGGACAATCTGCACTGAAAGTAATGATGTGGGCAATATCACTTTATTATTTTCCATGGGTTGGAGCCAGTGATCCACTTAGTACAGTGATACCTTAGAGATACAGGAAATTATTTTTACATCTCATTCACATAATGGATATTGTGAATTGAGTTACACAGTGAATGAACACCCTGGATCTTCTCAATTTGCTAGCATATATAAGGTTTCCCCTGATATCAAAGCACTGCCTCCAATGTGCTATCGTGTAGGGGAGGTAAACATTTTAGATTTTGTGTGTCAAACTCTTACAGAACTTTTGAAGTATTAACCATGAGCCAGAAATTTAAATAGAAAACATTATGGCTGAGCTATATTAAATTTTATATTAAACATGGCAAATTCAAAACATCTTCCTTTTTGCTCACAAAGTTAAGTTTTTAAAATGCTCAATATTCAACTTAATATAGTTATCAAGATAAAATAAACAAAACTTAATATAGCTTGTACTTGCTAGACCATGTTGTTAATGCACAAAAACTACATACAGGTCATGTTAAGGGCCAGGCAAAACCACAAGAGAAGACCATTCACTGTTAATGTGTTCATTTACTATCCTTTATTTTCCCCCATTCTACCTAGGTAATGCAGAAGTCTGAGAGCAGTGGATGTGGCTATCCATCCTGCCACAAGTGCTGGGATACATTAGAACAATGGGATACATTCAAAGCTGAATGGCAGTCTTAGAACTGAATTTACCTCAGTACCATTATTGTTGTTATAATAAAATATTGATATGGTGCTATAAATGTACATGTACTTTACAGAATAGAAAAAACATGTTTTGAACCCTGCTGGTGTTTAAAAGATCTCGTTAGGTCTTTCCTTCCTATTAAAAAAAAATGGAGGACCTCAGTAGAAGCATTAGACACATTCTGAAGCTTATTTTCATTATTATTTGTGAAAGCCACCATAAAACCAATGTGTTCTTAAATAATGGATTATTGGCACAAAACCTCTTCATATTGCCATGGGGGAAGCAAACACTGTAAAAGCATAAAATGTGTATTTTATATTCTATGTTAAACAAGCAGAACAAAAACACATGCTAGAGACTTTACAAGTAGAGTGGATGGGCTGCTGTTTAAACCTCAGTTATTATCATTATTATTTGTATTGCAGTAACGTCGAGGAACCCCAGCCTGAACAAGGATCCTGTTATGCTAGGTGCTGTACAAAGACAGAAAAGATGGTCCTGCCCAGAGATGTGTTCCTGCTCCTACTATAGTCAATGGCAAAGTTCTTGAGTGGCTGCAAAAAGATGCTCATTATTTTATTTATGCCTCACAGTATCCCAATAAGGTAGTTATCATAGAATCGATCATAGAATTGTAGGATTGGAAGGGACTTCTAGTCCAGTCCCCTGCATTCAAGGCAGGACTAAGTATTATCTAAACCATCCTTGACTGGTGTTTGGAGATTTTTAAGAGCAGGTTAGACAATGACAGAGATTCCACAACCTACCTAGGCAATTTATTCCAGTGCTTAACCATCCTGACAGTTAGGAAGTTTTTCCTAATGTCCAACCTAAACAGCCCTTGCTGCAATTTAAACCCATTGCTGCTTCTCCTATCCTCAGAGGTTAAAGAGAACAATTTTTCTCCCTCCTTTTTGTAACAACCTTTTATGTACTTGAAAACTGTTATCATGTCCCCCCTCAGCCTTCTCTTCTCCAGACTAAACAAACCCAATTTTTCAGTCTTCCCTCATAGGTCATGTTTTCTAGATCTTTAATCATATCTGTTGCTTTTCTCTGGACTTTCTCCAATTTGTCCACATCTTTCCTGAAATGTGGTGCCCAGAACTGGACACAATACTCCAGTTGAGGCCTAATCACTGCAGAGTACAGTGGAAGAATTACTTTTTGTGTCTTGCTTACAACATTCCTGCTAATGCATCTGTAGCAGGGTGGTCACCCTGCTCCTGCCCTGCAGGGCTTAAAAGAGCCCTGGGAGAGGGCTGTGGCAGGGGACAGGCTAGGCTGATTGGGGAAGGCAGCCACAGCTGGGGCCACACCCCAATCAGGCAGCAGCTGGCTTTATAGAAGCCAGGAGCAGAGACACTCTCCCTCTGCCTTTAGAGGGAGAAGGGCCTGGTTGCTGAGGAGCGTACCTGGGTAGCTAAGGTGGAGCAGGGCTGGGGGAAGGCAAGAGGAGCTGGGGAGCTCCGGCCTGGAAAACCCCCAGGCTGCAGGCCTAGTGGAAGGCCAACTGGGTACTGAGTACTGGGTACTGAGGTTGCAGGGAGAAGCCCACGGGTAGGCAGATGACCAGCAGGGGGCACTTCAGCGGTGAGTCCCGCACACCTTTAAAGCATCCCAAAATGATGTTTGCTTTTTTTGCAACAGTGTTGCACTGTTGACTCATATTTAGCTTGTGATTCACTATGACCCCAGATCCCTGTCTGCAGTACTCCTTCCTAGGCAGTAATTTCCCCATTTGTATGTGTGCAACTGATTGTCCTTCCTAAATGTAGTACTTGGCATTTATCCTTATTGAATTTCATCCTATTTACTTCATTCAGATCATTTCTCCAATTATATATTGCTACTCCCATTTATGGATGGGGAAGAGAAGCACAATGAGTGTAGCTGTAACCTATAGATCCATCTGATGGAATTGGATCAAGCTGCCCATAAAGCATCATTCCCACTTCTCTCTGGATCTGCCAGGGGAACTCGTTTGGTCTGGGGATCTATGCAGGGGAAGGTAATTGGAAGAGGGATCTTGGGAACAAAACACATTGTTCCCCTCCCTGCAACTCTGTGGGACATCTGCTCAGGTAAAGTTCCTCTGCACTGAGGTAGGTAGCTGCACAACCAACTACCAGTTTGTATGTGCAAATGTGGTAGGCCCCTTGAAAAACTGAACCTAAGTGAACCTGTTAAAACATCATAATGTAGATAGATATACTAAGGGGAAAGGAGCTAAATGCTTAGTCTTCTTTTATAACCAGTGTTCTATAAAACCTGTACCACCTGGTTTAAATAAAATATTAGGATGATTCTGAGGTCCATGTGCCCCTTTTGCTATCCAGCTGAAAAGAAAGAGGACACTTTCATTAGAAATAATCCAACTGAAACAAAACACCCTACACTAATCCCCTAAAAACCTTATCTACTCTTTGACACGGTTGTAACAAACACTTCCAAAGTTCTGTGCCAACATTGCTCATATGTTCAGTGGATTTTAATTAGAGCTCTGAGAGCTTGGGAAAATTGGCCGAGTGAGCAAGCTTGTGTCTTTCAAAGGGCACCACAACTGACCTTTCGCTCAGCTCACAATCAGAGGGTGAGTTTAATTAAAATCAGGGCAAATAACGGAGACCGTGGAAAAAAAATCCCCATCCCAGAGATTAGTGAAGAAAAAAGTGATTAAATAAGTGTACAGTGAGATGAACAAAGCAATCCATGTAGTTTCTTAATTGCGCACTGGACACATCAATGGATAGGTCTTGGAAACCATTCTCAGTGAATGCTATGATACCATTCTAATAGTTGCCTTAAAAGGGTTTAGACAGAATAGAGGGATTAGAGAAAGAAAGAGATTAGCAAGAGGAAAGCTACAGCAGAGAGAGAGAAAGATCTTACTTGTTCTGCTGCTGGATTAGTAGTAGCACATAGATGGTACAGCATCACTTATTTGTCATTCTAGGTTTTTGATTCTGCTAACTAGCTACCTAAATGCTAAGAATCATCAACATACACATTTTCTGAAGCAGGTGCAACACCACCTTTCCCTCTCCTCCTCCGCACCTTGCCATGTCATCTAGGGCCACAGTACTGTGGAAGAAGGGTCACACTGAAAGGCCACTCATCTCTGTTGGAGAAGGCGGAAATGATCTGTGGTATTCCCCTTACTCCTACCAGAAGATGACACTGCAGCAGCAGTTGCTTCAACCTTCTGTCCTAAGCTTTCTGCTTGCAGTAGGTAGCATGTTAGCACCCTTAGTTCTTAGATGGAGTCTGTTAGACTTCAGGAACCAGCAGTAGCTCCACTTCTTCTGGCACTTCCCTCTCCTCTTGGGCCTATCCAAAGCAAGAGAGTAAAAAGGCAGTCTGCTTCCCCATCTCATGAAAACTGGGGGAGGAAAGAGAGGGCACAGCCATGGGGAACCATTGGAAAGGGTCACAGTGGTGGGAACTTTGGCAGTGGGCCAAAGCGTAATAGCGCATCAATGAGTGAGTGGTGGATGTAGGCACAGGAATAAGATATGGAAGGAAGGGAAGATTAATGGGAATCTGAGAGAGAAGGAGAGATTGAGGGGGAGGAAGGAAAGAGTAAAAGAACACAAGAAAGGATGGAGTTAAAAACATAGGTGAAGAAAGGCGGAATTATGAAACATCATAATAAACGGACTGACAGAGAAGTCATACTCCTTGCAATCCATAGTGCAATCACAACTTCACTCCTGTAGTATATGCCTATGTCTCGTTATCAAGTCAAGGTTTCATTATGGGAAATACTTATGAAAAGTTTAGCATCTTTCATCCCTTGCATGAGTGTGGATTTGTCTGCAAGTTTCCTATATGCTTAGTTTAAACCTTATCCTATTGACTTTAAATGTAAAGAGCCGATGGAACTGGTTGTTGGTGGAGAATGGCCCTTTCTGAAAGAATAGCATTGTATATTAAGTGGTTATGAAATTTAATACATGCCCTCCCAGATATGTGAGAGAGATTGTGACACTGGCAGGCCAGACTTCAGCTCTTGCCAAGACTGCAGGCGTTAGCTAAGGACTGATAAATTCATAGCTGGAGACCAGTTCACCTGTATGTTAGTTTTGTTCAAAATAGGTATTAGTCTTATAAAAATGTACTTAGTGTTTAGACTCTATGAAATGCTTGTAAATTGCTGCATGCATTAATCTCACTTGTAATGTCTGTATTTCATGCTATGAGAAAGTATATAGGTGTTGCTTTATAACTTTGAAATTGCTGTGGGCTTGTGAACCCAGACATGGGAATCATCCCTCCTCCTTACCCCTCCCCCATCCAGAAGGACTATCCATATTTAAGTGGGCCATTATAAAATAAAAGCTTTGTTAATTGCCCCATCTACCTACAGAGAAATGCGTGCAGAAGGCCTAAGGCCTCATCCCATTGCTTGCAATGCTGGAAGAGGGAAATAAAAATAGTTGACAAGATTTTTCATCTCCTTGCTGTTTGAACTCTCACAGGGCCAGATAAACCAAACTGGAGCCAGAGATCCCCAGAGGTTACCTCCTGGGTCCACCCTGAAAGATATTTTGAACTGACTGATCACTACAACTCTGTCACTCTTAGGATTTAGATGGCAACTCATTTGTGTTTATATGTTTGCTTACTTTACACTGTAAATAACTTTTTTTATTTATTTTTTCCTAATTAATAAAACTTCAAATAGTTTCTCACAGGACTGGCTACAGGCATCGTCTTTGGTGTAAGATCCAGAGTACCAATTGAGCTAGGGTAAGTGACTGGTCTCTTGGGAATGGAAGCAGCCTAAATATTGTATGATTTTTGGTGTAAGTGGCCATTTATCAGTAAGGCCAGTTTGCCTGGGTGGAAAGATAGACCGCAGAGTCTAAGGGGACTGTCTGTGACTCTGTGGTGAGGCTGTTATAGTGATCCAGGAGTTCTCATTTGTTACTGGCTTGGTCAGATCTAATTATAGAACATACCACCACTTTAGGATATCTGCCCTGTTTTTGACCAGGGTAGGCACTCATAGTCATCAGCCACTCCAGACAGTGTAACAGAGGTTGTAGTCAGATTTATTAAATAAATAAGTTAGACAAAATGAATACATCTAGATAAATCTATAATCCTAAAATGTATAAGAAAACAAGTGTGTCTTGAAATACCAGTATTTCCATATGGCTTGTTCTATAAGCCCAGACTACTAATACTAGACCAAACAGCTGGAATCACAAGAGTCATTGAACATTGTTATTTGTCCCAATGGTTGACAATTGCTGAAACATAAGTGCTAAATATTAAATAATTACTTTTGTGATGAACCACTGTGAAAATGAAAAGAGCATTCAACAGCTCCCATAATTTCTTCTTTTATACCTACTGTGAGATGATCTAGTGGCTGCACATTGAGTTGCAAATAAAATAATAAGGACAAAGATTCAATAGCTCATACAGGGTTCATTTTACACTGGTTGCACGATACACCTGGGCTTCTTTATTTCGGCAGAGGTAGTTCTTTGTTTCTACAGTTATATTTAGCAAATTGAAAAGAGGGCAAAATAGCATTTTAAAGATGCTGCTACATAGTGGCAGCAATTACTAAAAAGCACAGTTCTTCTGCAAAAATATTGTGAACCTCCTCTATTGACCCTAGGAAGCAGGGTATTGTAATGCTGATTTCTTGTAGAATCCCAAGATTTCTCTTTTCCATGGATGCGACTATAATTATAAAAAAGCAAAGGGATGTCATTTAAAGCTTGAGAGAAAAGCTGTCCCCTACAGTTTGCATGCACACAAGAGAGCAAGTAATTATCTGCATTGAAAATAAATGTTTTGGCATCAAGTCACTGGTTACATAAGCAGGTGAAAAATTAATTGATATTCTGGGCCCATCAAAGCTTGCTTGGAGCAAGGCATCTTGTTCAACAATCTTTTTGCTAGCTGTTTCATAGTTAAATAAAGTTAAGCTCAGAATTTGGTCTCCTGAACCTTTTACCTTCACGACAAAAAATGGGTTGTTGCATCACTTAACTGAAGGTGCAGCCTGACAGTTAGGCCCTGGCCAAGGCTCTGGGACAACACCAGGGAGCTCCTCTCCTGTCCCAGCTTCACCCAGCACTCGCCCTTAGAAAAAAAATCGACAAGCCTTCTTATCTTGCCTGTTGTTCCTGATTGGCTACTTCCTTCTCCCAGTCCTCCTAGCCACTGGATGACCAAGTCTTTTTGGTACCTAAGCCTAAGTGGCTTTTCTAGGTGGCAGTTTCCAAGGTGATGTCGCCTGCAGTGACCAGTGAAGGCCCATTCTAAAGTGTTGTGCACTCGGTGAGCTGTGCAAACCCTCACATGTACCCATTGAACAAGTCAAACCCACACACAAATACTTGTTTTGTAGTTTTGTAGTTGTCTGCAGAAGTACTAAATTTGCACATACAAGTGGTACTTTGCTTGCACATATGTTTCGCCAGCACAATGGGTGTAGTTACATTTTCTGCAACCCACCGGTCAAACAGGGCTCTGAAAATTTGTTCATCTTCCTAATAGATCAAAATGAACTCTGATGTAAATGGGTGTAATTTCAGCTTAATTAATTGAGTTGCACTCACCTGAGCCAACAGTCAGTTTGGTCCAATAAGCCTAAATATATTCCTTCATTTTCTTTTTTAAACATAAGCAGGTATTCAATTTGTGTCCCAGTTAAGCAACCTGAACTTTTGCAGGTAAAATAATCACTGAGACAAGACTATGGAAGAGACTATTTCCACTCTGCCATGTGTTCCTAGAGTCTAATTTTCATAAGACCATTTAGGAGATAATTGTTACCATAGATTTTGAATTAAGATTTTTTTCCCCTAAAAATACTATGGCCAATCTGTTAATTTTGTACCCTGCACCCTCTAGTGGCAGTGAACAAGAATTAATAGTCAAAATCAAGCTGTGTGATGCTCTGTTTTATAAACTGCAGATTTTTCAAACATGCCAGCTTTAAGAAAACTATGCTGTTGAATCATGATCTATAGATTCATGTGGATAAGATCAGGCAAGGAGACCATCAGGCAAGGAGAAACAAATAAAAGTACAGAAGATACCAGTGGGAAGACAGGTCCATTATTTCATTTTAAAGAAAAGAAAAGATCTTTGCTTAGCATTAGAAAATGATCTCAAGCAACAAAATTCAGGTTTGTTTGGCTCTGGTGGATTGGATCCTGTCATCAGGTCTGTATGGGCACCGGGGTTTGCCTGTGTGAATCTAGTTATGGGATCGGAACCATACTTTGTTAAAATACCAGCCATTTGCAAAATTTAGATCTGGTTTCAGGTTTGGATTTCAAACTATCCCAGGATTCAGGTGTGCTCAATTGTTGTTTTGCTTCAGGCCCATTTCTATTTGTAATTATATTTTTAAAGGCATGTTAGCATGTACATTTTAAAAAACATCCTGCAAAAGCTAGGGCAACAGGAGTAGTATGTTGTATATCAGTGTGTCTTCTTTACAGTGATTGGTTCACATGTCTGTTTTAAATGATTTTTTTCATTATTCTCCTACGAACATCAATCATTCCCTTTAGGGGAACCCAAAAGCACTTTCCCCAAGCTCAAAGGGGGGGGGGGGGAAATCACATGAAAAGTCACATATATACAAGGTTAAGATAGATTTAAAGAAAAAGTACAGAACGGTAATCTGATGTAGGCTGATAGTGATCAAAAAGTTGTTAACATCTGATGACTGTCTGGCGGTGTCAATCAAGTCCTAGCAGAAAATTGTACACCTCACAAAACCCATCATTGCAGTTGCCACTAATCTACAGTCTTGTTGGCAGTT
This sequence comes from Platysternon megacephalum, assembly GCA_003942145.1. Taxonomy (NCBI): domain Eukaryota; kingdom Metazoa; phylum Chordata; order Testudines; family Platysternidae; genus Platysternon; species Platysternon megacephalum. Next base: position 386,191 of record QXTE01000177.1, on the reverse strand, counting down.
TTAGAAAGACCAAGGATGGAATGGGCATTAACCTGAACTACTTGATAACCTAGGGATTCTTTCGCCATGTCAGAACTGAGGTATATTTGTGAGGCAGTGTTGAGAAGCTTACACAGCTGCTGCCTTTGCTATACAGAGTCCACCTTACTTTTCACAGCTGTCACACTGGCTCCTTTCACAAGGATGACATTCATTTAAACACTTTTATTAAATCTCTTATCTATTTATATGGCCCGCATCTTTGTAGCATCTGATCACTGCGTTACAGTTGTCCAGGGACATCAAGATTTGATTTCTGAAATATTAAAATACACCAGCTGTTTTTTATATAAAAAGCACACATTTTCCAGATTATTTGTACGCTTAGTCCTAACTCAGGTTGTTGTGGTGGGGGGTTTTGTCTGGTTGGTTGGTTGTGGGTTTTTGTGTGTGTGTGTGAGAGAGAATTGGTTCAATTTTCAAGTATCTTAAAGTACCTGCCAATCATGCTATGATTTCTGTCTATCTTACTCCTGTCAAGGGATCTTGTCCTCATAATGCCATCAGCTTCCAGCCTCTTCTGCTGCTGAGCACGGTAACCTTAGACACTGCAACATTCACAATAAATAAAGCCACAGAGCTTTAACTGCTGTCTTCCAGAAGAAATGACATAAAGAAGGATGATTGCTCTAGAATGTGTTGTCCTCCTAAACCACATGATGCATTCAGAGAATTAAAATTTCAACAAGTCATTTACTGATAGCTGCTCTGTGAGTGCTACTTCACCGGCTTAAGTTTCTTGTGGTTCCACAGACATTTATAGGACAGGGCTATGTTATGGAAAGCTGCTACGTAGAAGAAATTCTAATTGTCTTTCTCTGCCAATGTTTGTTCTGACTGAACAAGGTCAGGATTTTAAAAAAAATAGTTAACTCTTTAATAAATGTCCCCTAATTTTTAATAGCTGTGAGTGTTGTGGAATAGTAGCACTCCTCCTCAAGTGGTCTGACTAGCTGAAGTGCATTCACTATTGATGGGCAGCGTATGTAAATGAAACTGCAGCAGCTCAGTGGTGTAGGTTTTTAGAACACATTTGTCACTGACCAGGTTTTCTGAGATCCTTATCATTTCTCTGAAGTGAATAAGCTTCGGTGGAACATTTCTTGGAACAGAATATGTTTACCATCCAGGTATAACAAGGTGGTATAAGTTCCACACAGAGGTGATAGCACTATCATCTTCCTTTCCAGAAGGGTGACAGGTTGGGGGGCTAATTAGTAGCAATAGGAAGAATTGGATCCCAGCAAAATGCAGATTTTACATAAATTGCAATTTTGCAGCTAACGTGTTGCTCTCTAAAGAAAACTTTCTCCTGTTTGTATTCTATCTCAGAAGCATTATTTTTTTAATCTGTTTCTCTTTGTATCCTTTGACTGTAACCAATTAATTTTTTAGACATATTTCTGATACTCTTTTCCCTTTAGGCTTCTTGTCTCTCAGTGGGTTAATTATTAGTTGGCGAAACTTCGTATTGAGTCACAGAGTTCTGTAATATGACCCCATGTGATTAAGCTTTCCTGGTCAGAAGCAATCCTTCTAAATGTTCTTTTTGTTCATGGGAACCCCTGGCAGAACCAATGTGCAGCCAGAGGTACCCTCAGGACAGTTTAGTCTCCCAGCTGATGGCTAGTTTCTGTTGGAATTCTTCCTATGCCTCCCTGCTTCATCAAAATCTATATTAAAACACATTTTTCTCACTTGACCATACCCCTTAATTTTTTTTTTCCTTATGCTATTATTTTTTCTCTTTATTTCACTCTGCAGTCATGGATTAATGCAGAATCTATGGATCTGGGTTTGAAATTCGAGGGGGCCTCAATTCTGGATGTAAAGATGCTTGTGGGAGAATGTAACTTCTTTTGGAAGAAGTCTGCTCAAGACATCAACAATATCATCAAGCAGCCAATAGCTTTTATTGTTCTTTGAGGCACTCCAGTACCAGGAAGATGAAGACAAATTAATTGGAATTCAGAGAAGATCTACAAAATTGATTAAACTGGCTGGGGCTGACATACCTGTCTGAGGAGACATTTTTTTAAAAAGAGGGAGGAGAATTGTTTATATTGAAGCAAGGGTATGTAAGTAGTAGCAAGTGAATGACATTTATAGAATGAAAATGTAGGACGATTATCAGAAGAAACTGCTTAGCAAGGAGAGCTATTCGAATGTGAAATAGCTTTCAAAGGGAGCCGGCAGAATTCACATTGAAATTAGAATGGAAATTAGAGAAACTCTACAAAACTATGCTATAGAAAACCATACTGCAGTGGGAGTATGATGAACTTACAGACCTTTTCCACTTCTAATTTCCATGATCCTTCAAATGACACAGAAGGTTGATTCTAATATTTTTAATGGGAGAGGGAAACTGAAAATACAGTATCTATTCTTCTTTTGTCACACCCATAGATATCAATGGAGCTACAGCAATTTATATCAACCGAGGATTTGGTCCTCAGAGCACAGTTCTCATCCTATCTTGTCCTATATGAGAGACAGAATTAATTACATGTGACACTTGTTAGTCTTCATCCATTTCATCCTTATCCATAACAATTTTACATTCAACAACAAACTCTTTGTCCAAACCATGGGAACATCCTTGAGTACTAGGATGGCTCCCCAACATGCCAACCTGTTCTTGGGCCACCTTGAATATTAATTTATGGACATATGCATTACAAAAATCAATGATCTACCTGAGATACATTGATGATATTTTCATCCTCTGGACAGATGACCTAAACTTCCTCATAGTTTGCCACTACAATGTCAACAACCACCACCTGTCCATTAAACTCTCTCTGGAACACTCCCACACTAACATGCATTTCTTGGACACCACAATCAGCTTCAACAATGGAACCCTACAGACTATGCACAATAAATCCATGGATCACCACATCAGCCTTCATAGTTCCAGTAACCACCCCAAACTCACCAAGAAATCTGTTATCTACCACAGAATATGCTCTGTGGAGAAAGTCCAGGATACACACCTTTACACACTTAAAACCACCTTAATCAACCAAGGATACTCCACCAGAGAAGTAGATTATGTCATAGAATGGGCCACTCAAGTACCCCAAGAGAACTTGCTTCAATACAAAAATAAAACCCCCTCTGACTGCACCTCTCTTGTTGCCACCTACCATCCCAAACTGGAACTGATAGGGGGTATCATCTACAGTTACAACTCATATTTGATGGGACCCCATCCTGAAATAAATCTTTCCTGAATCTCCTCTTCTGGCCTTCAAACAACCCCCCAATCTCACCAAGCACATCATCAGAAGCAAGCTCCCTATAGACGAGTACACACCAACTCAAAGCAGACCAGACCCTGCCAGAATAGATGCAAAACCTGTAGACATATCTCCACTGCTATCATGATCAACACCACCCCTCAACACAACTTTCAAGATCCATAGGTCTTACACATGCCTATCAACATATGGCGAACCTCATCCAGTGCATTAAGTGCCCCAAACACAACTATGTGGATGAAATGTGACAATCACTACACTCTCAAAGGTACTCACACAGAAAAATGATAAAAGACAAAAACACCATATCACCTCTGGGTGAACACTTTTCACAAAATGATCACTTTATATCAGACCTCTGTCCTCATCCTCAAAGGAAACCTGCAAAACAGCTTCTTCAAAAGATGAGCATGGAAGCTAAAATTCATAACTTTGCTAGATACTAAAAATCATGGACTGAATAGAGACAGATTTATGGCTTATTACAACAATCTATAACCCACTTAAACCCCCATATCCCCCGTTTTTTTTTTTCTCTTTTCCCCCTATGACTGGAGAGGTGTTAACGGGCCAGTTCACCTTGAATGGTCCCTTGAAATATGTGTTAACTACTTATGCTAAACTATCTGTTCCACCTTGTATTTATTTGTGACAAGCCAAGTACATTTCCCAGACCTGAAGAAAGCTTGTCTCTCTTACCAACATATCTTGGTCCAATAAACGATATTACCTCACCGTCCTTTTCTCTCTAATATGCTGGGACCAACATGGCAAGAGCAACACTTCATACAAGTTGTTAGTCATGCCATGCACTACTGGAAGATGCTCATATGCCATGGTGATGATGGTAGTATAAGAACAAGAAATAAACAGAATCTCCTACCAGAGAATACTGGCACAAGCAGCAGAAGGTGGATAGCATGCAACTTTCAGAGAACTAATACCCAGAATAGAGCACCAGTAAAGTATATATAAACTACATGTCATTGAGCAGTGCTTCTCAAAGTCGGGCCACCGCTTGTTCAGGGAAAGCCCCTGGCAGTCCAGGCCGGTTTGTTTACCTGCTGCGTCTGCAGGTTTGGCCGATCGCAGCTCCCACTGGCCGTGGTTCGCCGCTCCCACTGGCCGTGGTTCGCCGCTCCAGGCCAATGGGGGCTGCAGGAAGGGCGGCCAGCACATCCCTCGGCCCGCACCACTTCCCGCAGCCCCCATTGGCCTGGGAAGGTGAACCATGGCCAGTGGGAGCCGCGATCGGCCGAACTTGCGGACGCGGCAGGTAAACAAACCCACCCGGACTGCCAGGGGCTTTCCCTGAACAAGCGGCGGACCGGCTTTGAGAAGCACTGTCATTGAGTATCTCCATTCATTTCCTATGAACTCAAATAATTATTTTTATGGCACAGTACTCTGCCAAGTGATCATTATGGCCTGAGTTGCTTCTTTCTTAGGCTAAAAATGAATAGTCTTCATGCCCATACATAAAATCCATTCTAAAATACATTTTTAGTGAAACCTCTTCCAAAGGATGTTAATGCATAGCCAAATATTAGAGAGATTCTTTGATCAGGGTATTGTAATGTGTAGCCAACATACTAATCCTGCTATGCAAAATATCTGTAGATGAAAAAGAAACATATAAGATTGTAGCTTTAAAAAATATCAGTAGAAGGCCTACATGGGCCACAATGGAAGATGTGTGTGAAGAAGTCTTCTGTATTATGATGCAAAGCTCTTTAGCTCCACAAGTTTGTTACTCTTATAATTGTTATGTTTAATTCCTCATAATTCAATTCCACTGATGGTGTGTAACAACCAAGGAACAACTATATTTACAATTACTCCTTGGCATTTACCTTCTCCCCAAACAATAATCTCCCTGGCCCGACCTTGACCTATAGCTAGACCTTGGCATTTAGTGATACTGTGGTTTGTGGTAGCAGTAACCGCAAAATAGGATCTTCCCAGTGGCTTCAAGCCAGAACGTTACTCACTAGCTAATGGTTGGATTGGAATGATAATAGATATGGGTGAAAAAAAACCTACATTTTGTGTTTGTGTGAAATAAGTAAGAATAAGCAGAGAAAACTACACTAGTAGGCCATAAAAGTTTACTTTGAGCCTACAAAATGTACAGTTGTAAAATAATGCTAAGTTATATCTGAGTGACTATGTCCACAAATATAATGTCTATGAAAAAACCATGAACATCTTTAGTTTAAAAACTTAAAAACATGCTATCTGAAACAATTCTGCCATGCTATCATGGTTTATGCTTTGTACTTCCCTCATTATACTACTGCAAAAACCTCATTTTTACAAAATAGGGAGTCTAATTCTGCCCTCAGTTACAGCTATGCAATAGCATTGAAGTCATTAGGGTCATACAAGCATAAACAAAGGCAGGTTTTGACCCAGGATCTTTATTTTTAAAAGACAATTTCAACACATACAGCAGTTTCCCCAGCTCTGCAAACACCTGAAGGCCCTGGATATCCCTAGCAAGCCCACCTAGCAAGAAGAATAGTCAGTCTAAAACCAAAACAAATCCCTCACTCCTGGGTGATGAGTTATATATCTCCCTGGGAGGACATATCATGGGCCAGATTTTTCTACATTTACTCATGTTGAGTAGTACTTTACCAGTAGTTGAATTGATTTCAATGGGGCTATTCACAAAGAAGGTATTAGTCTACATAATAAGGTCACCAGACTCTGGGACCAAGAATCTCACCTTCTATACTTCATAATTTAGGATTATTGGTTCTGTCCATTAACAGCCCCCCTACACACACCCACACACTTGTTGCTGTGTAGCCTGTGTTAACCCTGAAGCATGTCTAGGGGGGAAGGGACAGATGAATCCTGGCCTACTCCTCAATCAGCCAAGTCCAAAATATAAACTATATAGGCCTGATTCACCACAGTTTTATTCCGTCTTCATACTGGTATGACTCTGCTGAAATCAATGGAGTTACACTGAGATAAAACTGGAGTATTGCAATAGTAATCAGAGCCTGTGTCTGGAAATTTTGGATGAGAAGACCATTTGATTCGGATGAAAAGACCTTCCAATAACTCATCTGGCATGTTAGAAAGGGGGTTTCTCAATCAGTAGCCTACTGTTCCATGGGTGTCCTATGATCACTGGTCAGTTTGAGCCCATCTCTATAATAAATATTTATAAAAGCAAAATGTTGACATGACCATAGGAAATTCAAATATCTGCTTGATTCTGATTTTTAAGAGAGAACTTAACTTACCCACCAGATTCTCACACTTTTCAATCTCAGCAGCACTCATGTAAAATATAAGGTACATACAGGATCACCACTTCATCACTATCAATTTCACTGCTCTACAGCCAAAATGCTTCTGAAATAAATGTAGTCAAACTTTACTAATTCTGGGTCACTGAGAACAAAAATTATGCTTAAAATTGTTGATTGGCTCTAGTTTTCAAGATATGCTATTGGGTCAGTATATACGACCCTTGACTTGGGAATGGCGGAGGATAAGTGAGTTATAAAGGGAAGGGATCTCAATTTAAACCAGAAATGACTAAAATACATCTTTGACTGGATCTATGAATAAATCTATGACTGGGTTTGGACAGTACTTGCTTTTTAGGCAAAACAATGAATGATGCAATCTGAAGCTGGTATTGCATCATACAGGATATGAATTGCATCATGTTATTCCTAGAAGTCATGGATAATGCAATCATAACGAAGCTTACATCACTCTGCTGAACAAATTGCCCTATATCAGCTCTAGAAAACATACAGTGTCGTGCTCTCTTATTTGTCAGTGTTTGATTTTGCAAAGGGACACATTTCTGTTTAGCCAAAGTGAGCAGAGATGCCTCGTACTTGTGTGAACAGTGCAGATAACTTCTGCTATGTTTGTGGTGAAGTGACTTTTGCATCACAAAAGCGCAGTATAACCACTATGGTTAAGAAAGCCTATCACCTTTATTTTGGCTGCAAAATTGGAGATCAGGACAAGAGGTGGGCCCCACACATATGCTGCAACACTTGTGCAACNGAAAATGATGCTTAAAATTGTTGATTGGCTCTAGTTTTCAAGATATGCTATTGGGTCAGTATATACGACCCTTGACTTGGGAATGGCGGAGGATAAGTGAGTTATAAAGGGAAGGGATCTCAATTTAAACCAGAAATGACTAAAATACATCTTTGACTGGATCTATGAATAAATCTATGACTGGGTTTGGACAGTACTTGCTTTTTAGGCAAAACAATGAATGATGCAATCTGAAGCTGGTATTGCGTCATACAGGATATGAATTGCATCATGTTATTCCTAGAAGTCATGGATAATGCAATCATAACGAAGCTTACATCACTCTGCTGAACAAATTGCCCTATATCAGCTCTAGAAAACATACAGTGTCGTGCTCTCTTATTTGTCAGTGTTTGATTTTGCAAAGGGACACATTTCTGTTTAGCCAAAGTGAGCAGAGATGCCTCGTACTTGTGTGAACAGTGCAGATAACTTCTGCTATGTTTGTGGTGAAGTGACTTTTGCATCACAAAAGCGCAGTATAACCACTATGGTTAAGAAAGCCTATCACCTTTATTTTGGCTGCAAAATTGGAGATCAGGACAAGAGGTGGGCCCCACACATATGCTGCAACACTTGTGCAACAAATCTTCGCCAGTGGTTGAACAGGAAAAGGAAATCTATGCCTTTTGCAGTGCCAATGATTTGGAGAGAGCCAACAGATCATACCAGCAATTGTTACTTCTGCATGGTGCCTCCAGTTGGGAAAGGTGTGTCAAAGAAGAAAAAGTGGACTGTGCATTATCCAAACATTCCATCAGCTATACGCCCAGTACCCCACGGAGAAGGACTGCCGGTTCCTGATGCACCAGAATCATTCTCACTTGAGTCAGACGAGGAAGAGGAAGAGGATGAAACTTCTGGTCCTGAACCATCAATGTCACAGGACCCACATTTTCTCCCATCCTCCTCCTCTGAACCACACCTCATAACACAAGGTGAACTGAATGACCTTGTCAGGGATTTGGAACTACCCAAGAGTAAGGCAGAGCTGTTGGGCTCCAGACTACAGCAGTGGAATCTCCTGGCAGGTGATGTTAGGGTTTCCATGTTCCGTGACCGTCAAAAGGATCTTGTCCCATTCTTCTTCATGGAAGGTGATCTTGTAGCCTGCAACAACATCGATGGTGTGATGGCAGCCCTCAACATCGTTCACGATCCAGATGAGTGGAGACTGTTCATTGATTCATCGAAGACGAGTCTTAAAGCTGTTTTACTGCATAATGGCAATGTTTTGCCATCAATTCCAGTTGGTCATGCAGTCCATATGAAGGAAACCTATGACAACATGAAACAACTTTTGAGGTGCATAAACTATGACCAACATCAGTGGCAGCTTTGTGGCGATTTGAAGGTTGTTGCTCTCTTGCTTGGTCTGCAGGCTGGATACACAAAGTACTGCTGTTTTCTCTGCGAATGGGATAGTCGTGCAAGAGATTCCCACTACATCAAGAAAGATTGGCCACTCCGACAGTCATTGGAGCCTGGGAGGAAAAGTGTTCAGCATCCACCACTTGTTGAATCAAGGAAGATTTTGTTACCACCCTTACACATCAAGCTGGGTCTGATGAAGAACTTTGTCAAGGCCATTGACAAAACACAAGCAGCTTTCAAGTACCTCCGTGGAAAATTTCCAAGGTTAAGTGAAGCTAAGATAAAGGAAGGTGTCTTTGTTGGTCCTCAGATTCGTGAACTTCTTCGAGATGATGCATTTGACCATGCACTGCGTGGCAAGGAAAAGACGGCATGGAAAGCCTTCCAGTTAGTGGCAATAAATTTTCTCGGAAACAACAAGGCACACAACTACAGGTTGTTGGTGGAAAACCTCCTCAAGGCATACAAAAGCCTTGGTTGCAACATGTCACTAAAGATACATTTTTTGCACTCTCATCTAGATTTTTTTCCACCGAACTGCGGAGCAGTGAGCGACGAGCACGGCGAGCGATTTCACCAGGACATTGCAACAATGGAGAAACGCTATCAGGGCAAATGGAGCCCATCAATGCTTGCAGACTATTGCTGGACAGTGACAAGAGATGCTCCATTTAATGAATACAAGAGACAAGCCAAGAAGCGCCGAGTAGACACTGAATAGGACTAAACTATGTACATAATAGTTTTTTGCCTTTTGTTTCATAATAAATTTTATTTATATAACCCTTTTGCTGATTTTTAAAGTGTTACATAAACAGGACAGGTGAAATATTATCATGTAAAGCAACCATAAACACATGAAAAGACCTAGGTTTACAATTTATGATTAAAACTCTACTATCTACACAATATACATAGACATAAAATGTAAAAACTTAAATATCTTAGAAACAGTAGCCAATCAGTTGTTTTAATTGTCATATTTGAATTCAGCACATCAAAATACATAATAAATATCACATTTTATCTCTGAAGCAGACGACTTCTCAAAAATTGTAGACCAGTGTTACCTTTCATGCTTACAAGTCATTGTTTGTTGGGATTTCCCTTTATTAAAGGGTTTCAAAATGCTGATGTACTGTTTTCAAAAATATAGCTCCTAGTTACCATATGTTTCCATTAACTTTCAGCTTTCTGTTGTAGCAGTGCATGTACGGGAGACACTTGCGAAGAGATCACACAATTTCAGTGTGCTCTAATACTAGGAAAGCTTATACATTCAGTGTATTAAGCTTTCATTTTGCCAAATACAGTATATGACAACATGTGAGACAAATACTTAGAACAAATTATTCTTTTTGTTCTCAGGGATGCATTTTCCAAAAGTTTTAAACCATTGTGATACCTTAGAATATAAAACAATATTTTGAATATAGGCATGTGTTAGTGTTTTCATTTTATAGGAGATCTATGTCCACCCAAAAGTTGCTAATCATAGCTATGATGTCCAAGCTAAAAAAACAAAAAAAGTAATTCCACCTGGTGACAAATAACAACACTAAGTTTTTATTGTAAAATATTTTGAATAGATTTTCTAAGTATGATAAAAAGATAGACTATCTCAGAACATGAAAAAGACTTTGATTAAATATTTTTGAAGGACCTTCATATGCTATAAAAGTTGTTCTTAGGCATTTTCTTTACCCATTATGCAAATATGTCAACTTATTAATAATTCAAAATAGGCAATACATTAATAATTAGGATCCCCCATTACAAATCTGACCTTTAATTGAATTCTATAGAAAGAGACTGTGAAAAATGAGCCTCTTGATTTATGCTAAGAATAAAGGTTAAAAAGCGTTTTCCTAGCAGATCTAATTTTTGTCATTATTGGCTGAGCAGAAATATTGAAATTAAAAACTTTGTTTCCCAAGTCAAACTCTTGTGGTTGTGGTTGTTGTTCTTGTTGCTGTTTTAGGTTTTGCTTTCGTTTTGTTTTTGTTTTTGCTTGTTTTTTTGGAAAGGCTAATTCCAGAAAAAAAAAGTTCAGTTTTGTATGGTTAGTAGTAGGGCTGTCAAGTGATTAAAAAATTATGCAATTAATCAAATTAATTGTGATTAATCACATAATTAATCATGCTGTTAAACAATAATAGAATACCATTTATTTAAATATTGGATGTTTTCTACATTTTCAAATATATTGATTTCAATTACAACCCAGAATACAAAATGTACAGTGCTCACTTTATATTTATTTTTTATTACAAATATTTGCACTGTAAAAAACAAAAGAAATAGTATTTTTCAATTCATCTAATACAAATACTGTAGCACAATTTCTTTATCATGAAAGTTGAACTTACAAATGTAGACTTATATACAAAAAATAACTGCATTCAAAAATAAAACAATGGAAAACTTTAGAGATTACAAGTCCACTCAGTCCAACTTCTTGTTCAGCCAATCACTCAGACAAACAAGTTTGTTTGCATTTCCAGGAGATAATGCTGCCCATTTCTTGTTTACAATGTCACCTGAAAGTAGGGTGACCAGATGAGGGGAAGAAAATATCGGGACACATGAAGGGGGGGGAGGGAGCTGAGCAAAACTCGGCTGAGTTTAAAAAAAAACAAAAACACAGTGCTGCCTGCGGATATCGGGACAAAATACATCCCGACCTAAGATCGGTCGGGATGCGGGACAGAGACCGAAATATCGGGTCGGTCCCGATAAAATCGTGACGTCTGGTCACCCTACCTGAAAGTGAGAACAGGCATTCACGTGGCACTGTTGTAGCAAGTGTCACAAGATATTTACGTGCCAGATGTGCTAAAGATTCATACATCCCTTCATGTTTCAACCACCATTCCAGAGGACATGCGTCCATGCTGATGACAGGTTTTGCTCGATAATTCAAAGCAGTGCGGACCGACGCATGTTCGTTTTCATCATTTGAGTCAGATGCCACTAGCAGAAGGTTGATTTTCTTTTTTTGGTGGTTCGGATTATGTAGTTTCCACATCGGAGTGTTGCTATTTTAAGACTTTTGAAAGCATGCACCACACCTTGTCCCTCTCAGATTTTGGAAGGCACTTCAGATTCTTAAACCTTGGGTCGAGTGCTGTAGCTATCTTTAGAAATCTCACATTGGTACCTTTTGTCAACTCTGCAGTGAAAGTGTTCTTAAAATGAACATGTGCTGAGTCATCATCCGAGACTGCTATAACATGAAATATATGGCAGAATGCAGGTAAAACGGAGCCGGAGACATACAATTCTCCCCCCAAGGAGTTCAGTCACAAATTTAATTAAACCATTAGTTTTTTAACAAGCATCATCAGCATAGAAGTATGTCCTCTGGAATGGTAGCCAAAGCATAAAGGGGCATACGAATGTTTAGCATATCTGGGACATAAATACCTTGCAAAGACCGGCTTTAAAATTGCCACGTGAACACTTGTTCTCACTTTCAGGTGACATTATATAAGAAGTGGGCAGCATTATCTCATGTAAATGTAAACAAACTTGTTTGTCTTAGCAATTGGTTGAATAAGAAGTAGGACTGAGTGAACTTGTAGTCTCTAAAGTTTTACATTGTTTTGTTTTTGAGTGCAGTTATGTAACAAAAAAACTATATTTGTAAATTGCACTTTCATGATAAAGAGATTGCACTACAGTATTTGTATGAGGTGAATTGTAAAATACTATTTCTTTTGTTTACCATTTTTACAGTGCAAATATTTATAATCAAAAATAATATAAAGTGAGTACTGTACACGTTGTAGTCTGTGTTGTAATTGAAATCGATATATTTGAAAATGTAGAAAAACATCCAAAAATATTTAATAAAATTCAATGGGTATTCTATTGTTTAACAGTGCACTTAATAATGCGATGAATCGTGCTTAATTCTTTAAATCGCAATTAAATTTTTTTGAGTTAATCATGTGAGTTAACTGTGATTCATTGACAGCCCAAGTTAGTAGTAAAACAGATAAAAGGTCATTAAATTAGTGATATGATAACTGTTTAAATTTCACTGGTTTGGAAAAAGATGTCAACTCTCTTTCTTCATTTCCATTATCTAAGTTATCCAACTGGCTTCATGATCACATAATTCTTGCTTAACCTTATTATCCAAAAGTCTTAACTTATTATCCAAAGGTATTAACTCACCATATAAAATAATGATCATTGTACTAGTAGAAAAACTGACACCAAAACAAGTGGAGAATGAGGCAACATTGCAAGGATGTTTATGGTCCTGAATATTTGGTTTTCTTTTCTTAGTTTTAATAATTCTTTCTTAGCATTGATGTGCATATGCTGCAATTATATCTTCACACAGAGTCTTCTTTCTCATAATTCTCAGATTAAAAATAGAAAACCAGTTAGTATGAACAGATTAGAAAACTTTTGTCAGAGTAACTAAGGATTTAGGAGGGTGACGAGGAAGATGTTTGGAGACACTAAGGAAGGGTTTGTGTATTTCTCTGGTTGCATAAAGCTAGAAGTAAAATAGTAGTATTTTTCCCTGTGAATACTATTAGTGTAAAGTCTGGGAATGAGCTCTTCTATGTTTCTTTCCAGGAGATAGAACAATCAAAATAGAAACAGCTACTGAGGAATACATTGCCGGTTTTACACAAGATTCATTGTGTCCTGTGATAGCATATTTTGGATTTTTAGTTCCTCTAATAAATAGTGACCTCCAGTCCAATGAACAGTTCTTCACCTTAGTGATAATATTTCAGCGTCTTCTAAGACACATGACATACAGCAAATTGCAAATAAGAAGCTTGATACAGAGTAAAGGATCGACTGGTGGATCAAGAGTGCCGCCTTGCACATTTTCATAATGCCACCGCAGGAGGAATAACGCCCCAGACATGCTAACACGTTGGTGCAATGCTCTTTAGAAAGTGACAGATCTGAGAAAATCTCATTTATAAGGCTAACTAAGTGCCTACATGTGAACAATTTGGGTAGCTCTGTATCGAAATATATTCCAACAATGATTAAAGGATTAAAGGACTGCAAGAAGATACTAGCAATGAGTGTTTTGATATTATTAGTTTGCAATCATCTACAGTTACTTATCTACTCTTAGTTATTTATTACTCATTCAAGTTATATTTAAAGGGCTGATTCTCCACTGCCTGTCAAGTTGTGTGGTCAGCTACATGTATGGAAAATGAGCGCAAAGTGTGTGGAAAGTGCTCCCACCACGGCAAGTGAGTGGAGAGTATGGGTATGTTTCTCACACATTGTATATTCGCTTTGCTATTACCATGCAAAGCATTGGAGGATCAGGTCAAACGTTTCTATCTATTGCCCTGGGTGTTTTCACAATAATTAAAAAATAGAAAATATCACAAGCAAAATCAACATAAATAACAAGACTGTTTGCAATTTAATACCATGTAGTTACATACTACAATGATATTCATCACATTTTATCAGCTCCCCTTAAAAAGAGATGAGTTTTAGAGTGTGTTTCTAAAGATTAGCTGTTCCAGATTTTTACAGACCAGGAAGTGACTGAGGAAGAATGGGCTAGAGTCTCATTTACACAAAGTCCCCCTTACATAGTTCTAGCAGTGCAGAAGGGACTGACTCCAAGTGGCTGTCAATTTAATTATAATGTAATGTAAATGGGTGTAAATGGCCATGGCATAAATGACACTCTGGCCCAGAGAGTTTCAATGGCTTGCCAAATGTTACCTGTTGTTATGAAAGAGGCTAATGGCTCCCCCATGAAGGATCATTGTTGTAACCCAGGGCGAAAAATTTAACAATGCAATGCTGGTAACTGTACCCTGAGACTCATTAGGAATTTGGGGATGTTAATGGCCAGGCTGCTTCCAGAACAATTCAGTTGTACAGAGGCTTGGATTAGGTATCCCCTGCCCAGGGCTGGAGGTGGAATAGAGATTGTGTTAATCTGGAAGCACTCTGGGAGTGAGAGACAACAGAGCCTCTCTTGGGACAGGGCAAGGTGCCAGGCCTGAGATTTTTGCTCAAGGGGGTTCTTTGGGTACTATTTGCTACATTCCCTCCTTCCCACCTCCACTTCAGGAAACAGGATTGCACTGGGAAAATATCTGGCTCCTGTGTCACCAATCTCTGCTCCAAATGGGAAATTGTTTTGAGGGGTCCCAGCAATCTGCTACCACTAAAACTAGGCAGGCCTCTCATCCGGTATTAAACCAGATGGTCCTGCTTTTCCACGGTTTGTCCCTCATCTGGTACTCTGACAAACCCAGATGTGGATTAGTTTGTTATTAGACAGGGGACACCCTTTTGAAGAGCATGCTGCTCTGCTCTGCACACATGGTCCCACCAGCAGGGATGGAGTGGCACACTCTTTAAAATGGCGCATGCTGTGCAGCGTGACCTCACACCTCATGCCAGCAGGAGCAGGGTTACACCAGCAGGGGCAGACTCGTGCCATTTCTGGAAATACCAGGAATGTGTGAGTGACCACCATAATTTAAGCCCCAGTCATGAAAACATTTACACATGTGAATAGTTTTTTTGAGTTCAGTTGGACTACTCAAATGCATAAAGACCCTCATGGGCACAAGGGTATAGAAGAGTTACAAAGCAATCTCACAAAAATGGGTGACTGCATGACAAAATGGCTGATAAAATTAATTTGTGATAAGCACAAAGTAATGCACATTGGAAAATATAATCCCAACTACACATACAAAATGATGGGGTCTAAATTAGCAATTACCGCACAAGAAAGCTATTTTGGTGTTGTGGATAATTCCCTGAAAACACCTGTTCAATGTGCAGTGGCAGTCAAAAAAGCTAACAATGTTAGGAGCCATTAGACGGGATAGATAATGAAACAGAAAATATCATAGTGCCACTCTATAAATACATGATACATCCACATCTTGAATACTGCATGCAGCTCTGGTCAACCCAGCTAAAAAAAAGATATATTAGAGTTGGAAAAGGTATAGAGAAAGGCAACAAAAAGTAATCCCATTGACATCAATGATGATGGGTAAGTGTTTACTCAGTGTGAATGAGGGTTGCAAAATCTGGCCCTCTGACAGTATCCTATGTTTTATGAAAACAAACTGCAGTTCCAAAATATGTATTACCAGGGCCGGCTCCAGGTACCAGCTTAACAAGCAGGTGCTTGGGGCGGCCACTCGGGAGAGGGGCGGCACGTCCAGGTATTCGGCGGCAATTCGGTAGAGGGTCCCTCACTCCTGCTCGGAGCGAAGGACCTCCCGCCGAATTGCCGCCGCAGATCGCGATCGCGGCTTTTTGAGGGGGGGGGGGAGGAGGCTGCCTGGGGCTGCCTGGGGGGGGGAGGGGGGAGGAGGCTGCCTGGGGCGGCAAAACCCTGGAGCCGGCACTGTGTATTACAGAGGGGAAAAAATCAAGAGACAGACAGTCAGTGAAACCCATGGCCCATGAAATATTGCTCACTGGTACTTAGGTGAAGTCACTGGGATTAACACTAAATTAATATTGAGTAAAGCAAGCAGGATATATCCCTGTAAGTCCTCTTCCTCACTTGTTAAAAATATTTATTTTAAAATTTTGCAGAGTCGTCATTGGGGTTGTATGGAATGTAAATCAGCACAGAATTGTGCCCATACTTTAGCGTAAATTAACCTAGAAGGAAGGATGCTGTGACTTTCAAAGACAATCGTCCACAGAATTGCTTATAAAAACTGGTATCAGAGAGAGCTGAATTTTCCTCCTGAGGGACATCCCTAGTGTGTGTATGGAAGGTCAGACATTGTCTGAGGATATTGCTTGCCATTTCTCACACCTATATGCAAAGCTATTCAGTGCTGGTGCTGCTTGCTGCTGTTGCTGAGGGCTGACTGGTAGCATCTGCTGCTCTTGAGCACTATACAGTTATAATCTCCAATGTCTAAATAATCAGTGCAGAAATTATAATCATTATCAGTAGAGAACTTCTGGATCACAATATGTCAGATGGGTGGCTGTATATCTTACGTATTAAAATATTAGATGAATGACAAAATCAAGGGACATCACAAGAGTTAGAAGGGGAAAACTTCATATTATTGCAAGTTGTGGCAAATGGCTCTTTACATACTTCAGCTAAAGGGAAATATTTCAAAGGCACCAAAGGAATTTAGGAGCACAACTATCACTGACTTTCTAGGGTAAGGATTTGTGCTCTTAAATCCTTAGATGCTTTTGAAAATCTCCCACTAAATAATTGTGATATACTTGCTAACAGTGAACTCTTCGTATAATAATTTCTCTCTTTATAAAACATGCCACTTTTACTTTGAAGTAACACAATTTAATGATTTATTCATATAAATAGCCCCATAATCTTGTGATATATTTCTGGCATAGCTATAGCAGAATAATTATACTGTTATAGCTATACTGAAATAAGCTCCCTATGTGGACACACTATTCTGGAATAAAAATTATTCCAGAATAATTATTCTGCTATAGCTATGCCAGTCAATTCCCCTGTATATACAAGCCATAAATCACTTTTGATAAACTGGGGCCTAAACTTGCATCCTTTATTGTCACAAGTATCTCCTTGGACTACCATGGGACTTCCTGTGTGAGTATAGCCTAAGGATTAGACCCATAAAGCCTGAATCTGAGAGAGTCTAATCCCCCTCAATTCCCACTGACTGTTGCTAGATCCCAGCACCCTGCTGGATCAGACCCTTTATTTGTACCACAATACTTGTTTAGGTAACATAAATGTATCTAACTTTGTTATTAGTCAACTGACACCATAATTAGTTAGCAAATAAAAAAAAATTGAAATAAAATATGGAAGTATGGCAATCATTTTAATGTTTAGGATTTTAACACAGTTGTATTCTATTGCCAAGTGTATTTACCTTGACTTTGTAAATGTGCTGTCATATTTCAGTGCGACAACCTAGTGAAATGAACATGCAACAACATAAGGAGTGTGATTTTTGTGATGTGTTTTTCACTGCTACCATCTGTGTTTTTTATTTTCCGTAAATCAGCTGTTCAGTTCTATTACACTGCAGACATGACATTTTGTGAAACTGCTTCATGATTCTGTTAAATAGGAACAACTGGTAGCCAAGAAAATTAACTGGCCAATTTACAACTAGTGGCTTAGATGACAAAAACATAAACTGACTGAGCAGAAATGAAAACAACTGCCGTGTAAAGTAGCTACAGCAATTGTCAGTACTTCAGCAACACAGAAACTGTGAGGGAAAACTTTTATATTACAGAAATTGAAACAAATAATAGAACAGCATCATTTTAAATCTGCAAGTACATTTGATTACAAAATGTAGATAGGTATAAATGGAATCTCATCCAGACGTAAGAGCAGTCAGCATTACAAAAAAACCCCACTGTCCTGTGATGGATTTCTAGGGACCCTTTTATAAAGTGGCTAAAAATGTTCACAGATTTTTGAATCAAGGGGATGATGCAAAGAAAAGTGGTTCCAAGGGGAGGGTAATACAGGTGAGACACCCATAGCAGCAGCATAGCCATGTGATAGGTACAGAATCATAAGAACAGCCATAGTGGATCAGACCAATGGTCCATCTAGCCCAGCATCCTGTCTTCTGACAGTGGCCACTACCAGAGCTTCAGGGAGAGTATGCAGAACAGGGCAATTTTGGAGAGAACCTTCCATCTTCTCCTCCTAGCTTCTAGCAGTTTGAGATTTTAGGTTGCCCTGAGCATCACGTTACATCCCTGACTAGGGTGACCATATTTCCCAAGAGGAAAATGGGACACTGAATAAGGTTGGCCTGAGCCCTCCCCGTGCCCTGCCGCAGTCCTGGCTCGAGCCTCTTGCCTGAGTCCCCCTGTGCAGGGCTGGCATGAGTCATCCAAGCCTCCCCCTCAGCATGGACCTGGGGCTGGTATTACTGCTCACCCAAACCCTGCCTGCCCCACAGCGCGGGGCTGGTGCTGGCGTCACTGCACCTGAGCCCTGCCTGCCCCTTTGCAGGGCTGGGGCTGCCATCTCTGCTCACCCGAACCCTGCTTCCCCCCCCCCCCCGAGCCCTGCCTCCCCCCGTGAGTGGGACTGGCATTGTCACTCGCTCCACGTTCCTCCATATTACACTTTTTTGACAAAACTGGGCATTTGTCCCGTTTGCTCTTGCCAAGTGATCAACTTGGCAAGAACAAACGGGACAAATGCCTGCTTTTGCCAGAAAAGTCGGGATGGCCGGGACAGGGTTTAAAAAAGGACTGTCCCAGCCAAAATGGGATGTATAGTCACTCTATCCCTGACCCTCTGGGCTAATAACCATTGATGGACCTATCCTCCACAAACGTATCTAGTTCTTTTTTTTGGCCATCATAACATCCCATGGCAATGTGTTCCACAGGTTAATTGTGAGTTGTGTGAAAATGTATTTCCTCATTTGTATTAAACCTATTGCCTATTAATTTCATTGGGTGACCCTTAGTTTTTGTATTCTGGGAAAGAGTAAATTACACTTCTCTATTCAGCTTTTCTACACCAGCCATGATTTTATGATTTTATGACCTCTGTCATATCTCCCCTTAGTCTTCTCTTTTGTAAGATGAACAACCCTTCCAGTTTTTAGTTTCTTCTTGTATGGGAGCCATTCCATACCCTTGATCATCTTTGTTGCCCTTCTCTGAACTTTTTCCAGTTCCATGGTCAACCAAAAATACTGTCTCAAGAGCTTACAAAAGGAGCCAGATGTCACTGGAGGAACAGTGTGATTAACTGCATCAGTTTTTTTTCTGGGTCTTTTAATGGACACACTATTGGTATAAAAATGATATAGCAGGTTTGGAGTGGTAGAAGTACCCTATTTTCATAATTACCACGTAGGCTGATGAATGAAAAAGTATTTATACTTCTACAATTTTTATTGTATTTTAAATAGTTTTCCATAAAATTTGTACCTATAGATAGTGAAACATCTGATTCTGTTCTCCCATCTACCCTGTTATTTTTTCCAGAAATGGCGTATTTTTGTAAATATTATTTTAGTCAGGCTTGTCTGATTTTTCAAAGAAAAAGGTTTTTGATGCTGGAAACATAGGTTCTAATTTCATTCTGAAAATACAAACTTTATTGTAAAAAGTAAAAAAGGGAAATGAAGAAAGCATCAATGTTCTTGTTATGCCTGTTAGAAAACAATCAGACTACTATAGAACTATCTAGAAGCCTGGAGGACAAGGTAAATGGGTGGAGTCATTGGTGGTTGGAGAGAAGAGCATGGCTAGTGGGTGCAATCAACTGGCACTGGATGTTGGAAAGAGGGGAGTGGGTGAAGATTTGAACTGACGTGTTGTTTGCTAGCCTCTTAAAACTTCTGAAAGGTGATCAAGAAACTGGCTAACATGGTCCTAGATAAATCACTTATTTTTCAGTCTTCACAATGTTGAATTCATTAGCTGGTCATTTCTCATTCTAACTGTAGTAAATGAAAAGTTTATGATCAAACCAATGATTAATGTTTAGTGTTGACCAAATATCAGCCTATATTTCCATGCCTGTAATTTAAGGAAGTAGTAGGAAACAAGTGATTGAACAGATTGAAGCAATGAAAATAGATAATATTTTTGAATCACTAAAACTACTTACAGATGTATCAAACTTTCCTATTTCACAATTGGAACCCATGACCTTTGTGAGGATCATGTGGATTATGCTATTTTCTTTGAGGCGGTGGAGAGGTTTGTGTTCAAGGACATAGATCACCAACTATGATTTTTCCCTTCCTTCATCTGCTATCAATGGGGACCTTTTGCTGTCCCAAGGTAGGAGTTCAGGAACTATAGCTATCCCTGAAGGTAGTGTGATAGTCACCCAGTTTCTCATACCTAACCCTTAAATACATCATGTATTTCACCAGTCTGTGCACCAAAGAACACTCTCCCACCATAGAATTCTAGCCCTTTTACTTCAGGGATTCAATTTTATTTAAAAGATATCATTCAAAATAAAACAGTTCAACAAAAGTTCAACATATCAATCATATCTTTTCCCCTGCCCCAGTGTCTTCTGCAGGAGCCTAGCTATTCTCTACAGTATTACATTCTGCCACCCCATATGTGGAGGAGTCAAGGTGAACCTCACTGCATCCTTCTCCTTCCTAGTCTGCTCCCTGCAGGATGGCACTTCACAGACCATCTGCCTGGGAGTCACTTCTGAACTAGGTTCTTTCCCCTGACCAAGAACTCTCTTTTTTACAGCTCTCCCTAGCAACTGAGCTCTTGCTGGTTGTTATGAGGACCAGGTGATCTTCCAGCTATTACTTGATTCCCAGCTTCACAGCATCATCTGGGAGGGAGCTGATTAGTCACAGGTAGGAGTGGGCCCAATTCCCCTTAAATTCAGCCACTCTTTGACTGGGGGACTGTAGCCAAAGGGTTTCTATCAGCAGAACATGTGAAGTGAGTATAATGTTTCTAAATTTCTGCAACACTTCAAAGTCAAAAACTGGTCCTTATATAGACATGCAGTCCCTCAAAATTTTTATAAATACTTTTCTAACCAGGGCCGGCGCAACCCATTAGGCGACCTAGGCGGTCGCCTAGGGCACTAACATTTGGGGGGCACCGGCGCCCCGGTCGTCATCGGTATTTTGGGGGCGGGACCTTCCACCACCTCTATTGGGGGCGGGATTTTGGGGGCGGGACCTTCCGCCGCCAAGGGCAGCGAAAAAGCTGGCAGCGCTCCTGTTTCTAACACTAACCACTTCTTCTTTTTTCTTCTCACTCTGACATATTACTAATGTTCTTTTTCTCTTGTTTCATTCACTTACAGGCTCCATGCTTTTTATTCTGCTTTGCGGCAGCCTCACCATTGCCACCAACTGCAGCAAAGAGTTAAGAATTAAGAAGAATTATATGAGAAAAGTTAGTGAAGCAAAGATGCTAAAGTTTGATAGTTTGCAATTCCACACCCAAGGAAATCTCTGCAAAAGCTTTAGTGTCCCATGGATATTAAATACTTCCCTACCCATTAAACTCTTGTGCATAAACCCGACATGATCAGCTACTATATCTGTCTATATCAGCCTAGATACTTATATGACACTCATTACCATAGTAAGGTGCTAATGCAATGCCTACTGAAAGCAGTGAAAGTCTTCGCTGGGTGCTGGATCAGGGACTGTCTGAGCAAATTATAAAATACAGTTCATCACGTTACAGATGACCTGCTCCTGATGGGGGGAGTTATCCCCTGTTGTTTTGAACTGGGTAAAACGATTGCACCAGCTACACCTCAAAGGTGAATTTTGCTTTGTAGAGCCTTATCCCAAGACCTCTCGTTCCTATGAGGGGGGATCCACAGTGGGAAGCTCATCATCACAGTACCACTGAAAACCCTTCCCCTCATCAGCTACTCTTTACCTAACCTCAGCTACAAAAGACATTTTATAGAAGAAGATACCAATTCCTGCAGTCAGATGCTGATACCAATGCATCTTCATAAGTTATTAGCAGTTAAACCACAATCCCAGCCAAGAGGTCAGGTCAATGGCCTTACGGAGTACCATAGAACTGGAAGTGCTACATACTTGTAGAACTCTCTCAAGCACAATATTTGATTAAATGGTGTCTCTTTTTCTTGAAGAACAGTAAACAGTCTGGAAGTGTTTCTTCACTTCAGTTACCTTGCTCTCTTAGTCACTTGTGCAATTTATTTTACTGACTTTAATCGCTCTGTGAAATCACATTAGCTATCCAACAGCTTTAAAAGCTAACGCTGCGAAACACTGTAGCATATTTTAAATTATAACTCTCCTACTTTCAATTTGGCTCTTCAAATTAAGTTGTAAGATCTTTGGGCAGGCACCTTGCTTTCCTATGGGTGTATACAGTGCCCAGCGCAGGGGTGGGGCAGGGGGCTAAAACTGATTAGGGCAATTGGGTGCCGCCATAGTAGAAATAATAACAACTTTTAAAAAAAGTCATTCACCTCCTGGTCTAGTGATAAACTTCCATTGCTGAAGCAACACCTTTCAGTTACTAGCACCTAGCAACACTGTCCTCTCACATTAGTTTGTTATTGTTTAATACCCATAACATTTAAAGGGATCCTGGTCCATTAGTAGGGCTCCTAGGTGCAGTGATAATACAAATAATATATAATACTAATAACATGATGAATTAATAAGTTAGGTGCACATATAACCTACAGTATGAGATTGTGAGTCTTTGTCGTGGTCTAGTGGCTGGTCAATAGATGAGATTAACAACGCAATGGCTGCCAGTGAGAGGAGCTCAAACAGCAGAGGCTCATTTACTGTGAGAAGGCCTGGGTTCACTCTACACTTTGGCCTCAAGCAGGGCCAGTTACACAGGCGTTTGTATACATGTAAATATCTACTGTATGTATAACATAGGTGTATGCAACTACATTGATGCCATTGTGTGTGGTTCATTTAGAAAATCTGGCCTCGTGGACCAAATTCTAAGGAGAATTATGGAGCCATGTGAGGACCTATTGAAGCAGAGACTGCGTGCACCAGGAAAGGTCAAGAGAAGGAGCAAACATGCTCAGGAGGATTCTGCACCACCTGCATTCCATGGATTTCATATCTGCAAGGGGTCTATGCCAAGGAATATAGAGGGAGAAATGGTTGTGTCACCTACCTATGAGGTAGTGGCCTGAGGGTCCATGCACACGCTCACATATTGAAAAACCTCACTGAGGAAAGGAGCAAGGTGTTGTTTCCATTGCTCTCCAGATTCGCAGCACCATCCATTAGTGAGCTAGGTACCTGGGTGCTCTACCTCAGCTGCACTTATTGTGGCAGAAAATTCCTTCCCTATAACCTTCTAGATGCAAGACTTTTTTTATGATCACAGAGCTCTTTTACTCAGGCCTTGATTCCTTTTTCAGGACCAGGCCATTTATGATGACAGGAATTTGCATTGTAAAGTGCTCAGTATTGTACATGACTCCTGTTTACTAAACGATCCTATTATTGGTTTGTTGATAAGGCAGAATTAGGAAAGAAAAGAAATTTTGTGGGAGGAGGCCATCTAGTGATCTGACATATATATGCATGCTTGACTGTTTGCTACTGAATAACTCAGCTAGACAGCTAGTTAGATAGAGAATGGTTTCCCTAATTTAAAGTGATTGGTGAAGCAAGGGGAAGAAGCCGTCACCATGGTTTGCTGTAAACTAGAAGATTTATGAACTCAGGTTTTGATAAGTTTACCCAGCAATAACATCAGTGATTTGTCTGGAATTTATTGCTTCATTCTCAAGACAACCACTTGTGACTGTGTATTACCTGGGTGTAATGATTATTTTTACCTATTTTCCATCTGTACTTACAGAGTATCTCACTTCTTAGGTATGTATTGTACCTGCTCTTATCACTAAACTCTACAATTTGCTTATATAAAAATCAATTAAAATTCATAAAGTGTTTAATGTTTCTGTTTAAGCCATTCAAATTTAAACTAATAGTTTAAACTAATAGTCTCATGGCAGCTGCAGTATCCACTAGTGTAATGATGCTGGTAGTGACAGAAGCTGCTTTTTGAACTACATGAATGTTCAGTGCTCCAGTAACTTTGAAGTTGTAGTGCTAATCTTTTTGAAGTTCTGTTGAAAGCACGACAACTAGGGTGACCAGACAGCAAGTGTGAAAAATCAGGACGGGGGCGGGGGGTAATAGGCACCTATATAAGACAAAGCTCCAGATATCGGGACTGTCCCTATAAAATCGGGACATCTGGTGACCCTAATGACAGCTCTCCATCCTGATGGTTGACATTGGCAAGTTGCATATTTATGCCACGTCTCAGCCTGATGGAAGCTACAATAGTCATTCTACAGCATAATCACCCCCAAACTAGAGTTGATAACAAATACCATCAGATCCACAGCTATAGCAAACCTCCTAGATACAGGAACAATAAATGATTTGAACATATGGTCACAGTCATTAATCTGCTGTTGCACTATATACCATTCGGAAAGAAATGCTAGATAAAGACAATATAAAATAAACATAGAAAACAAGGGAGTATTAAAACGTTTGAGTTTGGAATTACATGTGTTCAAGAGGTGTTCAGCATCTCTCTAGATTTTTCCCTCACGACTATCTCCACAGTGACAAAGTCAGCTATAATGGCTCATAACACGTCTTCAGCTGTAAAATCCTCCTAGGTGTTGATTCCTATTCAAATTTCCCCTGAAACAAAGTACTTATATTGTCAACTACTTAAGTCTAATCTGTGCAACATTAGAGGAATCACACTTGCATTTTGGAAAAGATAAACAAAGATTTATCAATAAGTCTCAGTTGTCTCTCACTGAGATATGCCTTAATGAGCATACATGTACATTAGTGAGAGTTGTCAGTGCACCTTGAGGAGCAATATGTCCATAGATATGCTGGTCTGTAGTTATGAAAAAATATTCAGAATTTTATGAGAAGCCAATGTACAGAGCTGAGGACGGGTCTGATGTGCTCACTGTAGCATGTGTTACTGAGGAGACATGCTATAGCATTCTATTCTAGTTGAAGTGTTGAAGGTTTCATGCCCAATTTTATGCATTACTGTAGTCCAACCTAGAGGTTACAAAAAGCATGAATAACAAAGCCAGTTTTTTGTCTTCCAGGATGAGATGAAGTCTTCTAGCCAAGAGGAGAGGGTATTGTTGCTATGTGAGAGCTCAGTGTTAGTTATGAATCGAAGAGTAACCCTAAACTATTGACTAAGTTGATCAGTTCTCCTAGTAGTTCCCTGTAGATGTTGAAAAGGACTAGAGAGAGAATTGGTACTTGT
This sequence comes from Platysternon megacephalum, assembly GCA_003942145.1. Taxonomy (NCBI): domain Eukaryota; kingdom Metazoa; phylum Chordata; order Testudines; family Platysternidae; genus Platysternon; species Platysternon megacephalum. The sequence continues at coordinate 360,638 of QXTE01000177.1, read as the reverse complement.
GGAACTCCATACGCGAGGAGTCTGGTAGTGAAGATGCAGTTTCCCATCACTACTCATTGAGTGCATCCCTCCAGGAAGGACTCAAATGATTTTAGTACAATCTGCCGCCTCTCTCAGTGAGACAGCAGAATCTCATGGTCAGCAGTGTCAAATATTGCAGAGAGGCCCAGGAGGATGAGACGTTGTCTGTCCTGGATTCATTGATAGGAAAAGATGGCATAAATGCCACTAAGACAGTTTCATTTCCACATCCTGGCCTGAATGGCCAGGTCCAGGATGTTACCTTCTGTTAGATGAGCTTGTAGTCAGCATTTGGTTATCTTCTCTATGAGCTTACTCAGGAATGGGAAATTCAGTACTTGGCATCTGTTGGTTAGAACCAAAGTATCCAAAATGGGTTTCATCAGTGTTGGTCAGAGTATTGCATCTTTGAAGGAGGAAGGTAGGATTCGTTCTCTGAATGATGCATTGACTATTTCGGTTAGGAGTTGTACCAATTATTCATGATTCTCTTTCTCAAGCCAATGAGGGCCTGCATCAGATTCACGAGTCACAGATTGGGACTCTATTAGGGAGTCCAGAACTTGATAAGTGAATTGAATGCTGGGAATGCAGAGCTGCTGTTGGTTGTTGGGTATAGGCAGCACGGATGCATGCTGTCTGAGATGGCTTCGTGAACATGCGTGATTATTTCAGCAAAGTGGAATAATAGTTCTTCACAGCACTTGGGGGCTTGGCTCTGATGTAGGTTGAAGGCATTCAGGACTGATATTGAAACAGTTCCTGCTCCTGAAGAATACAACAAGCAAGCTTGCATTTCATTAGAATATTAGCTGTGCTGTTTTCTGAAAATGGACAATTAAAGTTGTGACATTAAACCAGTTTTAACCATGAAAATTCAGCATTAGTCTAAAGCTTTCGGAGCATTTTAAATTTTTGCAAGGCGCTTTCTATCTGCCTTAGGGTTACATGTAGTAACTGAGTGCCTCACCATCTTTAATGTGGTATCCTCACAACACTCTTGTGGGGAACTGAGGCACAGAGAAATTAAGTGACTTGCCCAAGGTCACACAGGAAGTCTGTGACAGAACAGAAAATTAAATTCAGTTATCCCGGGTCCCTGGGCAGCACCCTGACCACAGACTGGACCTCATCTGGACAACTCCAGTACATTGTTTGGTGGAGTATATAACTAACAATAAACAGTCCATGACTCATGCTGTTACCCTGAGCTAAGGTACTGATTGGCCATGTTAAATTTTAGTTTCCTGACTTTTGTCTATTTGTATTATTTTATGTAATGTATTTGCGGGTATGCTGTATCCATAATGGCACAATAGAAAACTGGTAAGTAATTGCCTTTTCTTTTATTAGTATTCAAAAGAAGTTAGTTTGGCTCAAACGCTCTTGATAACCAGGTTTTAAAAAAATACTAACCTTTCTTACAGAAACCTAGTAGTAATTGTATTTGCCAGGCAGAAGTAAAACAAGTGGGCAGAAGACACCCTGTAATGTTGGAATGGAAGGAAAGTTTGATCACACACATACTAGTAGCTCAGATAGAACAAATTCATTTTCAGTTAGTAGACATGGTAACAGGAAAAACTAATATAGTTGTGGTGATAAATATTTTTGTAGCAAATTGAATAAATATTTGCTCAGTGTTTACTTTTTTCTCAGGGTTTGTTTTTATAATATACTATATAGTATTTTTGCACCATTCATTTTAATGATTTTCTTATTATTAAGATTAAAATTCTTCCCTGGAACATTAGAGAGTAGATTTTAAAAGGCACAAGGAAACCTCCTAAAGCCAAACATTTAACTGAAACTGAACATTTGTTCTCCTCCTGTTATTAAGAATTAACGGAAGCCCACCTTCAGAAATGTAATTGCTATATCTTCAATGGAAATATAATCATACACAAAGGAAACCTTTATTTCACCTCATTGCACAGCCCAAAGAGAGTGAATTCTTCAATTTGACTCTGAAGCTGTTCTTAAATAAATAAATTAAAGACTGTATTATTGCCTATTACAAGACATGAAATCCTTCAGAGTGAGTTGTAACAATTCACCAAAATTAATACCAGTGTACAGAGCATATGATTATTTATAATACAAAAAAACAGATCTAATCTTGCTTCACTTTAGTAATTGAAAATCCACTGACATTGGTAATAGCAAGCATGCAGAATAACTTTTTAAGGAAAGGTAATTCTGCATAGTATTCGGCTTATTACCATAAATTACCCTTAAACCTCCCTGATTAATGAAATAAAAATTCCATTTTTCTTTTGTTGACAATTTCTTTGGAGGGAGATGGGAAGTTTCTTTGTCATGCTGAAAATTTTCTTTCAAAAGTTTGCTAAACAAAATTGGCAGTGACACTGCTGTGATTATTACAGTCAAGGTTCTTATTTTTAATATTTTCATCCTGACAGATTTATTTCTTCCTAAATCAAAAAAATTCCTTCTTAGAATAAAAAATATATAGCTTTCTTATATTTCCTGATTCTGAAAATTACTAGGTGCCAAGCTGTGAACATAAGGAAATTGAAGACCCTTGAGGGTGACCTTAAGAACCACAAAGGTGGGGAATTGTGATATAGTGGTTTAGGCAATTTCATTGCAGCTGCTTGGCTCTGGAAAAATGAGAAATGGGTTTTCTATTACTAAATATAATGAATTTCCTTTCTGTCCTGTCACAAATTGTCAAACTTCATTAAAGAGAAAAAGATGTGGTACATACATATATAAAAGGGTAGTATGAATATACATATTTTAAAGTGGAGAATGGCTGCTTATTCATACATGTGTAGTCTTTGTCTCTTGGTATGTGATCTGCAGCAAATATTTTTAGAATTCTTTTAAAAAAATATTTCAAAATTTACATATATATATATATATATATATATATATACACACACACACACGCATCAAGATAACCAGAAACAATTCATTACTATAAAAAAAAAATATGGTGACGCTTTGTTCCACGGCATAAATACAGCACTATGGATTCAGTTCAGCAATGCACTCAAACTCAAGTTCCAGGCAGAGTTGAAGGAAACCTAAACACTGCAAAGGAGACCTGCATTTTATTTTTCTAGCTATGCCTTCTCCCCACTCCACATTTCATCCTTGCCTCTTCTATCTGCCCTGGTTCTTCGTAATTGTGCAATTCATCTGGTGATTTAGCCATCCTGCATACCTGCAAGAAGCTGGTCCATTCTTCTCCCTCAGTTGCTCTGTCAAATATGGGGGTGATTGTTAATAATTTTTGACCCTGTATCTGTCACTATCATGGTGTCTGTACTGTAAATGGGGATAGATATTTTACCATATGGGTCTGTGTGGGGAGCAGAGCCTACGCATCTGGGGAAAGCGAGAAGGCCCTTTCTAATAATGGCCTAAGAACTTACATTTAATGGTTGTTAATAGACTATGCCAGAGCAAGCAGCCTTAATGACTCTAGTCCAATGTTGAAGGGAGCACCCAAACTAGTTCAAACAGGAGAGAACTAGATGTTTGAGTCCCATGTACACACAGGAAGATCTGGGTTTGCTAGGGGAATGTAAATTGGTTCAGTTCTCTTCCTATAACTGAAGAGGAAAGCTTATCTAACTTTGCTTGTAGTGAAGCATCAGACTAGATGAGACAAAGCATTATAAGCTGTATGTTGCTTTAAAATCTTTTTTTCTGCTGCTTTCCTCCCCCCCTCCCCCCCCCCCCCAACTGCTGAATAAAACTTTGTTGTAAGAAGGCTGTTGGTCAATATCAGTAATTACAGTTGGTCAATATCAGGGACTGTAACACAGTTCCTGAGGGACTGAAACACAGTTCCTTGAAACCCAGGTGGGCCTGCAAAATGGTAAACAGTTGATATGCTGAGTAGGGAACCTGGGTCCCAGTCTAAGAATGGAAGACTCATGAGATTCCATCCTGCCTGAGATAGTAATGGCAAGAAGCTGACAATCCAAGGAGAGTGCAGTCAGAGTAGAAAGAGGCAAGATGCACAGCTACCTTCCTAGTTCTGACAGTCATTAAATATCCACACTTGGCTAATGTATATCGGACTAGAGCAGGGGGTCAAGAGCCAGTCAGGAGAACACCCATGTGTTAGAGCTACAAACACTCAGAGCTCCAATGGCACCGTTTGATTTGAGAGGGAGGGAAAGATCAAAATTGGATGGAGGAGAGAAAATAGGGGTAGTGGTAGGAGGATGTAATGCTTAACAGGCACGGGCCACCAAACAACCATCAGCTGGTAAATTTTAGTTTATGCGGATGGTTAACTTTTCATCACTGCTATCCTGGACTGTCTTCAAAGTGGTGATGACCTAGAGGTGAAAGGCTCCACATCCCCTTACCAGTATCCTGAGACAGTGAGCCATCCATTCCTCCACTTTCTAATATCATAGACTTTAAGGCCAGAAGGGATAGTTATGTTTATCTAGGCTGACCTCTGGCTGGTGCTTAATTTGTGCCAGAGCTTGCTAGGGCTGAGTCCTGGCATCTCTGGGCTTGCTGCATCAGTTATGAAAGTAAAAAAATTGCTTGAGCNAAATTAAGCACTGCCTCTGGCATAACACAGGCCTTAAAACTTCGCCTAGTAATTCTGGCTTCAAGCTTCTGTGTGAGCTATAATACACCTCTACCCCGATAGAACACAAATTCGGATATAACGCGGTAAAGCAGTGCTCCGGGGGGCAGGACTGCGCACTCTGGTGGATCAAAGCAAGTTCGATATAACACGGTTTCACTTATAACGAGGTAAGATTTTTTGGGTCCCGAGGACAGCGTTATATCCAGTANACAAATTAAGCACTGCCTCTGGCATAACACAGGCCTTAAAACTTCGCCTAGTAATTCTGGCATCAAGCTTCTGTGTGAGCTATAATACACCTCTACCCCGATATAACACAAATTTGGATATAACGCGGTAAAGCAGTGCTCCGGGGGGCAGGGCTGCGCACTCTGGTGGATCAAAGCAAGTTGGATATAACACGGTTTCACTTATAACGCAGTAAGATTTTTTGGGTCCCGAGGACAGCGTTATATCCAGTATATATATATATAAGTTTCGTTATCAAGATAAATATTTGTTTAAAAAATCTCCATCACTTGTTGTCTTAAATCAAGACTGGATGTTTTTTTTCTAAAAGATATACACCTCTACCCCGATATAACGCTGTCCTTGTGACCCAAAAAATCTTACCTCGTTATAAGTGAAACCGTGTTATATCGAACTTGCTTTGATCCACCAGAGTGCGCAGCCCCGCCCCCCCGGAGCACTGCTTTACCGCGTTATATCAAAATTCGTGTTATATATATATATATATAAGTTTCGTTATCAAGATAAATATTTGTTTAAAAAATCTTTATATATTAAATCTATAATTTCATATATAAAGATAATAAAAAATCTTCATATATATATGAAGTACTATTTCTGTGCTGTCTGCCCCTGTGCATTCCTTCAATTGTCCTGTCATCCATCTGTTCAGTAAACCAGCTTTTTATAAACATAAAAACAACGTAATTTACAAAAAAAGCATTTCTTGAAATTCAAAGCCAATAAAAATAAATAGAGCTGGTATCAGTCAAGAAATGCCAGCTATAGGAATATACATTCAGGGCTCAATCCTGCATTCATTGAAGAGAATGGCAATGTTCCCATTGACTGCAGTGGTGCAGAATCAGACCTTCATTTTTTTGTAATGTCTTTGAATTATCTGTCGCTTTGTTCCCTGAGCATGAGAGAGTCTGTCCATGTTTATTGGTCTCTTTATTTATTGATGTGTATGCAGGATGACCTGCATGCTATCTTATTAATGGAGAGTCTGATTCAATAACAATAGATCTGGTTTTGCACTGTGGGAATTTACACCAGGCCTCAAATCAAACAAGGTGGGTAGTGTAAAAGCAGACATAGTTTGTATTAGTGAGAGTAAGATCCCAATCCTGCAAATACATATGTGTAGGGGTTACAGACTCAGTCCTAACCAGGAAGAAATTTGAGCCTGCAGCCCATCTGTGTGCTAAGGGTTAACATAGCTATATGCTATAACAATGGACAATATATTTCTGCTATTGAAGAGACAGGCCATTCCAGCTGTTTACAGTTTGAATCTACAGATGGTATTATTTCTTTTCAACAAAGATATGTGTATATCAACTTATAAATGACCCTCTCCTTTCTTATAACATGCTCTTTGAGCCAAGTTTTTAAAGGAGGCAGCTTGAAGTCTTCATGCAAAAATATACATGCAACTGCATGCCTATATATGTAGAAATCAGCTACCACCTTATCGACTTGTATGTGCAATCACTCTTTTTGCATATATTGTACGTGCAATTGCATGACTCCCAAGGTTCTGAAAACATATATATGATTTTGATCTTTCACCCACGTAAATGTAACTCCACTGAAGACAATGGAATTACATGTGAAATGTGCAACTAGAAAATGTTATGTCAGTGTATTGTGACTAGTTTTTAAGACAGTACTAATATTAGAGGGCCAGATCCTCAGCTGGTGTAGATGCACGTAGCTCATTGAAATAAATGGCTTTATTTACAGCAGCTAAGAATTTGGCCCTATTTTATAGTTAATCTCACAAAAGGAAAAGGGAGATTTAAAAAAAATTAAATTGACTAACTTGATTGTAACAAATGTTATGTATCAACACTTTATGAATTGTGTCTCTTTAATACAGCTGTAAACTGCTAGTAGAGGAAATGCTTCTCATGCAGTTGTGTACATATGCACACAACAATAAATTCCAAAAGCCACTGTTAAAAGTTGTTTTAAGATACTTCCTAGTGTTATCTCGAGAGACCTCTAGTGGAGAAAGAACAGCAAAACTGCACTATGTTAATCATGACATTGGATATGTCTACTTTTTGACACATAGATTAAACCAGGAAAATTAGGGAACTCTGAACAGGATAATCAATTGTATTCATGATGTGGTGAAGGAGTGGGAAGCAGTAACTACGTATAGTGGAATGGAAATAGATAGTTTGCACTGAGGAATTAAAAATGAGCAATGCACCTATTCATTCTAAGTAGAGTTGAGCAGAGAAATTCCATTTCACAGATGATTTCAAAATATGTTTTAATTCCAAATAGGACAAAACTTGAACATTTTTAAATTCTCTGTGAAAGAAAATTCTGAAAAAAGATTTGGTTTGGGTCATTCAAAATGTTTAAATTTTGAATGTTTTTATTATATATAATATAATGCAAAATAAAAATCTGATATGAAGTCACTTTTAAAGGAAAAATCAAAATGGTTCATTCGGATAATGTCAAAATGGGACACTTCATTAGCATCAGAATTCCGTCCCCCCCCCCCCCCCCCCCCCCCCAGTGAAAGTCTGGTGAAATTGACATGATTTCGTAAAGAGTTTTGATTTTGACAGACCTGGCTATCCTGATGGAATACGGTTCCATCAACATTTTTCCAACCACCTCTGATTCAAAGGCTTATCATTATTCATTATTCCCTTATTCTGGCAATTTACAATTACAATCACGTTCTCTATCTCTCTATCCTGAAGGATGTGGAATGTTGTGGGGAGTGGGTGGCAATGCCTAATGGTTAGTCAGGATTCTGTAACATGAGCCAAAGATCAGAGACAGAGGCAGGCATCAACCCAGGGGTCAAAGCGTAAGGGATAGGGCCGGGGCAGATTAATAATTTTGCCGCCCCTAGGCCCGGAAATAATTGCCGCCCGTGGCCCCGCCCCGACTCCACCCCTTCCCCCAAAGTCCCGCCCTAACTCCGCCCCCTCCGTGCCCCTATTGGATCCCTTCCCCAAATCCCCGCCCCAGCCCCGCCTCTTCCCCAGCACGCCGCGTTCCCCCTCCTCCCCCCTCCCTCTCTGACCAGCGAAACAGCTGCGGAGAAGTTCCCCTGCTCCAGCTGCCTCCTCCGCGAGCGCGCCGCTGCTTCCTGTTTCTCTCCCCTCCCTCCCTGCCCAGCGAAACAGCTGTTTCGTGGCGCAAGCGCTGGGAGGGAGGGGAGAGAAACAGGAAGCGGCGGCCCACTCGCAGAGGAGGCAGCTGGAGCAGGGGAACTTCTCCGGGGGTGCTCAAATTTGCCACCCTAGGCCTAGGCCTTGTCGGCCTAGGTGATAATACGCTGCTGGATAGGGCATAGGAGCAGCGTCCTGGAATGAGGCAGAAGAGCATGAACTGGGAACACAGGACAGGACAGGAACAGGGTGGGGGCAGACAGTAGGAACAGGTGGGGAAGCAGGGCCTCAGGAGTCAGGCAGGAAGGGTCCATAGTAGCAGCTAGCCAGTGATTCACCTAGTTAATCAGGCAATTTCCTGTTCCTGTTTCTGGTTTAAGTAGTGGGTCCTAGGTAGTCAGTAGGGCTAGACATCTGCCCCAGTCAAGAGCTTTGTGGATGGAACCCTGTGAGCTGGAGTTACATAGCCCCCTTCTCCATGGGTTCAAGTGGGCTGGTGGCCAATGTCTGGAAACTGCTTGAGGACCCCTGACCCAGGTTGGAGGCCCGTGATTCCTCACAAATGCATGGTCTCTGAGACAGGTGTCAGTTCCTCACCTTGGACACCAAGAACGCTACCTCCCCAGTATAGCATGAATTCTGAGGTTCACCCTAGTGTCACTGTGTCATCAGAGGCATGAATACAGTCTATTTTATATTAACTTTTGCTCCTTTTGATTTTGCAGTAACGAGGAGAAAACGTGGTAGACTGTAGCTCAGAAGTGGCTCTCTTATTTCAGAAAGGGAACTGGCAACATCAAAAATAATTTTAAACCTCTTTTGAATCTAAAGGATATTCCTGTAAGACAACAATATTTTAAACTAGCTCAGGCTTTAGGTTTTAACTAAGTTCTTGACAAGTGTCTCTTTTAAACCGTTGAAAGCATATCGTGTGCCAGTATAAAGAAGCAACCTCCAAGGTGGCTTCAATGAAGTTGCCTTTACCTCAGGACCTAATGCAATAGCTAAGGACTCTCCACAGGGACCGCCCAGACCATGATTCTAAATCGTAAGGGATTAACCCTGGATTCCATCAGCCAAAGCATCCACATTAAGTTCAGCTGTTGTGATGGGTCAGAGGAAAAGAGCCTCTTATAATGGAATAACAGACAATTAAAGGCTGTGGATGTCAGAGTCTGACAGTACAGTGCTGAAGTACCATTATTACACAAGTTATGGTCAGTAGATTTCTTTCCTTTTCAGTACACTCAGTTTCCAGCTCCTATGTCATCACTGATTATTCAAAACTGTGAACTGAAAGAACATACAAGGTTATCGTGCATTCTCTAAAGCAAAATCTGCTTCCCAGTGAGAGTTTATAGAGTATAGGGCTGTCTACGTGGACATAGACATATTTTTGCAAACAGTCATGTCAGGCATTATTAATAGAAAATTAACTCAAGATTTTAAAGGTCATATTTGGATGGGTTCACAGCTTATATTTCTCCCATTGGGAAGTAGAAGGCCACATGCAGAACAGCTTGCATTATTACAAAGAGTGAGATCAAAAGATGACATTAGCAGGCTTTTACTCGGGGAAAGATGACAATTTTACTAAGAGCAGTGGCTATAATCATCACATAACTGGAATAAAGAAAAGTGTCCTCTAGCCTACCCTTGCTGGCTGAGACGGGGAGGGGGTGGGGGGATTGTCTTTTTCTTTCTCTTTGGAGATTTGCAAAATACAAGAGAAAAAAATGCATTATTACTGTGTAAAGCTGCTTGTAATGGCCTTCCTTGAGTGGAGCTACATGACTAAATGAGGGGAAAACTTGACCCTCGGTGCTTTGCTGATGAACTAATCTCCATTAGACAGTGGTGAGACATGTCAACTGTGGCAGCAGCAAAGATGGGGTGGTAATGGCAGCATATTAACTGTTAATGACATCATTAATTTATGTCACCTCCATATCCAAGCAACAGTGCCCTCTGAACCCTCTAGTACAAACCTTTTACCTTGCAAACTTCATTGGTGTAACTGGTATTCCCACAGAAATAGACTATATGTTGCACCCCCTAGTGGACCTTCCAGGCACTGCAACACAACCAGAGATCTCAGGGGGGAAGAAGTACACCTCTACCCTGATATAACGCAACCCGATATAACACAAATTCGGATATTACGTGGTAAAGCAGTGCTCGGGGGGGGGGGGGGGGCGCAGATCAAAGCAAGTTCAATATAACGCGGTTTCACCTATAACGCGGTAAGATTTTTTGGCTCCTGAGGACAGCGTTATATCGGGGTAGAGGTGTATCTGTCTTCGGTGTCCACTGAGTCAGGCTTCAGACCACCAGCTCTTTGCCCCTTCAGTACTATCCCCCTTTTGGAGGGGGGGCTGGAGGGGCTCAGCCCCTTAATGTTTTAAAACAGAAAGCAAACCCAACTCAATACTGAGCTATACACCAGCCTCACTATGAGGTGTCCCTGCCCTTTCCTCAGGTTTGATTTCCAAATTGTCCCTTACTCATGGGTCACTCACTTCTTTGTGTCTAACTACTCCTCCCCAGTGGCTGCTCCAGCTAGCAGGCCCATGTCTCTGCAGGCAAGACTCCATCCTCCTTCCTGGCCAGTCAGTCCTGAAATGAGCTAGGCCCTCTCCTTTCATTCCCCTGTCAGGCTTGGCATTGGCCGCAGCTATAGTGGAGTGGTGACAAGCTAGGCCCATAGGCTCTCCTTAACCCCTTTTCTGATGATGTAGAACTTCCTGGTCCCATCATGCCACAACTTGCATAACGTGGGGCCCATTTACTTAGCATGTGAGGCCAAATAGCATTTGGCATTTCACAATACCTAAGGTAACTATAACTATATGGTGGCTCCACTGGCAATAATCACATTTTAACGAACAGTTCATGAAACAAGGATCTATTTTTCTCTTTTTCCAACTTCTCAGTGTGAAACTTTGCTGGGCTTCCATCATTAAAATGGACCCAATACTATAAATATGGATTCAGGAACATTAACCAAAGCTCCTATTGATTAGTGTATCAGAAAGACAAGGAAGAATCAGACAATTGATTAATTAGAGATTTTCATAAAAGTTGTTTGCTCTCTTTCCAGCAGTCAAAGGACAACTCTGAGATCTCACAGGAGCAATTACTGAACTGCCTAACCTATTACTTTCAGGTTTCATCTCTAATTTTTACCATTGCCATGCAGTGGAGATACTTATATTAGGGTTCACGTCAGAATAGGGTATAAATGATACTTAAGCGGTGCATGGATTTTGTGCTTCATCTTTGCATAGGGGTGAATTTCACCCATGGAATGTATATTTGGATCAGGTCTGCATATTTTAGGTATATGTAGCAGGATTGCCGTTTATAGACCTCCACATAGAATTGCGGGGCTTTTCTGCTCAATCACTCAGATGCTCTGAGATCAGGGTTATTTCTGCGGACTTACAAAGTGGTGCTATTAGCTGCAAACCAGGTGTATACAATTGTCTCTCTGAGGCAGAGTTAACTACGGGCAAAGGCAGAGGGTTCTTGTAGAGAAAAAGCACCACGCAGGAGAAATAGCATTTAAGTTTTGATGTTAACAATAAAGACAAACCAATGTTACACTACTTGCATGATATACATTTGTCAGCTCCTGCCTGCAACAGAGCTAAGATCTCCTACGTCTTTCTGTGCTGCCAGGAGACAACTTCAGTTTCTTCCTCTAGCCACTGGGTTGCTATGGTGCCAGCCTTCAAACACTCAGGAGACCTGTCTGTCTCTCCCTACTGACATCTGGCCTGAAAAGAGCCCTGGAGATAGCAAGTTTCTAGCAGGGAGGTGCAAGGATTGAAGCACAGAGAGAGTGGGGGAAGTAAAAGGGGGCAGATGGGAAGCTAATGCTCCAAGTTCCTCCACACCCACAGCAGCCCCCAATGCTCCCATTGCCCTAACAACTTTTCCCAGATTGCACCAAGCTCTCCTACCACCTCAGCAGCCCCTTCTCCCCCTTAACTATCCCTCTTCCAGGCTTTCACCCTCCAGCCATGCAATCCCCATTCCCTCCCTGCAGCTCAATGACTTCCTCATCATCCTTGGCTGCCCTGATTCCCCCCAACCCATGGCTTCTGAGGTGTGTGAGGAATAGTCTCCCACCTCAAGACCCCTGCTCGGAAAGACCCTGCTGGGGAAATCAGTGACTTTTCCTCACTGTCAGAACACATTACATATGTGACTGCACAAAACTTGGAAGCAATACCTTGGGGAAGGGGTTATTAAGTTTGTACCATAGTTTGTGAGTGTAGGTACTGCATTAGGAGTGGGGTGAGCATGCCGATGATTTACAGTGTGATTTAGAGGACGATAGTAAATGTTGCACATTTGAAAGCCTAGACAGAAGCTTTGCAATCAGCCAATCACTTTGAATGCATATGAGAGAACATAGTATTTACACTCTGAACCTGGCAAATAAACTGTGCAGTAGCCTAGTAATTTTTTAGAAATGATGTATTGAAGATCAGATGTGTGCTTGGGAAGGAGAAGATTAAAATGTCCAAATTCTCTTTATTTGCTATCTCCCTTATATGCTCGCTCCCTGTGAGAGATTCTGTGCTAAAGAAGTTCTTTCCACTTGCCTCCTGATTATAAATTATGCTCATCTAATCTGAGAGCCAATATAATATTTTGAGAACAATTGTAATGAACCAACACAGCTCAGATTTTGCATATTGAGTACTTAATGCACAGTGAATTGTTCTGTTCACAATCAATCCACAGAGTAAACAAAAAATGAAGAAAAAACCTGGGAAATTAGGCTAAATGAGAAAAATAAATACACTGGAGGAAATCATTCTCTGTTTGCAGCCATTCCACAAGCAGAAAAAAAACCATGAAATACAAAAAGCACTCACTGCAAAATTCATTGTTACACAAAAACAGTCATTCTAACTATGTTAACTCTTACAGCTCCTTGTTGCCTCTCTAAGAGGGTTAACACTTAATATAATAATACCCCCCTTTTATAGAGCACTTTAGATCAGTAAATCTCAAAGAACTTTTGTCACAAAGGAGAGCAGTGTCATTATCCTTATTTTACAGATGGAGAATCTGAGACAGAGAGAGAGAGAGGAATGACTTGCCCAAAGTCACCTAGCAGACCAGTAACCATGTTGGGAATAGAAGCGAGGTCTCCTAAGTCACAGTTCAGTGCTCCATTAACTAGGCCTCTGCCTCTCTCATAGCTTACCAAGGGCAGGTGATATGTGTTTACATCTGCAGTCCTCAGGAGGCTGACTATTAATAATACATTTTCATTGTCTTGTTGAATGCAACAAAAAATACATTCCAATAACTTTTTTATTCTGTGAGAGAGGGAAGAAGTGCAAGCCTGAAGTACAGAATGCTAAAGGAACTGTACGGAAACGAATGAGTGCTGACGATCCTCAAGTCAGCTACCACACCAGAATCTCTACATAAGCAGATCTAAAAATCTGACCCTGTTGTATCTGTACTGAGCAAAGTAATCTTGTAAATTTAAAGTACATCTGTTTTAGGCTCACCTCCCAGCAGATGGCAGTAGTCCCACAGTATTGCATAGATTAAGAAAGGCTGCTTCCTGCTAAAAGAATCACATGTATTGCACTGAAAACTTTTGATATTTGTATGATATAATGAAGTAAATATTAATATTACTTTGCAGTTCACATACTTGTATAGTTGACAGCCAAATTATATCTGTATTTAGTTTATTTCTTTAATATTGGGAAGAAAATTGAAATGAAGATATGTCATAAAATCCTCTATTAGTGTCTTTTTGAAGAGATGTGCAATGTGGTAGATTTACTTCTGGGCTCGATACAATAACATACACATAAGATTGGGTGTATTGACCTGTCAGTCATCTCCGACATATCTACCATGTTCTTCTTGAATCTTATCCTTCCTTGGCTTCCATGACTGTCCTCTCCTCATTTTCCTACCTTTTTATTTGCTCCTTCAGTATGTCCTATGAAAAACCCCTCTTATCCCTCTCCAACTTTCTGTCAGGGTTCTACAGAGCTCTGTCCTGGGTCCCCTTCTCTTCTCCCTCTACCCCTTATTGATGGGTAATCTCATCCACAGACACAAATTCAACTACCATCTGTATGCTAATGATTCATAGATCTAACTCTCTACTCCAGACCCATCTCCTGTCCAAATTAAAATCTTGGCCTCTCTCTCTGACATCACCTAGCCATCAGTTCAAAATCAACATGACTGAAACAAAGCTCTTAATCTCCCTGCCCCCAATCACTCTCTGTTATCTTCTTTTTCAATCACCGTGGACAACACAATCCTGACAGTCACTCAGGTCCATAATCTGGGCATCAGCTTCAACTTGGACTTCTCTCTAGGTCCTCACATCCAGGCTCTGTCTAAATCTTGTAGATTTTTTTCTGCATAATATGTCTAAGATATGGCCTTTCCATCTACACAACTAATACCTCAATTACTGCACCATCATTCTTTCTGGCCTTGACAAATGCATTCTAGCCCCACTGCAAAATTATTTTCCTAGTTCATCACCTTGATCACATGACCCCTCTCTTTGCATCCTTCCACTCACTCCCTCTTCTCCATCACATAAAACATAAGCTGCTCATCTTCACTTTCATGGCCCTTCACAACCTAGTCCCTCCTACCATTAACCTTTATTCACTATTAAGATGACAACTCCTATCTCCAATCAGCCTAAGATTCTTGCCTCCATTGTCCACTTGTTACATTTTCAAGCACCTTCCTGCTTTCTCCTGTGCTGCCCCTCACACTTCAGAAGAGCTCCCCTTAAACAACCTCCTTCAAAACCCTCCTCAAACTCCTTTTTCAAGATGCCAACAAAAAGCTGGACAACAGTTAGGTTGCCTCTCATGCTAAAAAACGTTGTCTCATTTCCTTGTAATCCCCATCTGTGAAAATTGTGAGCTTGTTGGGGCAGGGACCATCTTTCTGATCTGTGTTTGTACAGCACCTAGCACAAAGGGGTTGGTGCAAGACTAGGGGACCTAGTGCTATGGTAATAATCATATAAAATAAAAATAAATAATAATATAAAACTATTTTATCTCAGGAAAGGATGCAGGAGATTTTTGTTATTCGACTCAAGTTTGCTTTGAGCTAACAAACATTTAAGATCTCTGTAAGTCATGGCAATGGACTGGAATTGAACCTTTTGGCTAAAAGCAGCAGAGAGACTCACCTTCATGAACAGAGACATTTATGTACACAGCTCCCTGTGATGAGACCTAGAGAAAAGCTTTCTGTTCCAGTGTTGCAACTCTCACTGCAAGTCTCACTGCAGTTGATGCTTCTCTTACAGCCTCAGCTGCTGGAGTCATGTGATGATATAAGAATCTCAGCTTCTATTTTTCTCCTTCTTTAAGAAAAATAAGTTTCTAGCCCTCATGGTTACAGAGAAAGGCTTGAAAATATGAATATGTTTGAATAAATGCTCAAAAAACAGAAGGCAAATAAAAAGACCAATATTTTTAAAATCTCATTATTTTTGCAGGGGCAGAGACTGACTCATGATGTTTGAAATGTTGGGGTTGGCAATGCTGTTATTTCCTTGTGAAAGGAGAAGAGGAAAAGCATGGAAAAATTCCTCCTGACTGATGCTGCTCAAATTGCTTAGATTGTCAGCTCACTTTGGAAGTCTTGCCTTTGTTTTCTTTTGCATTTGGCCCTTTTTATATATCGATAACTTGGGGGAAATATTTTATCTGGATGTTTGTGAGCCTATGTGTGTCTGTACATGTGCTGTATGCTGGAATATGCCCCCTTTTTAATGTATGTGTACAATACCTTACATGACAGGCCTTGATTGTGACTGGGACTTTGGGGCACTTCTGGAATAATAATAAAGCAATAATAATGTCTTTGTTTCAACTTTTGCTATGTTTTTTGAAGGTCAGTTTCTTCCAGACAGACTTTTCGGAGTCAGTGGTTTCTATCTCTTTTATCTACAAGCCAATAATTCATCTCATTATGACTAACTACCATTTTTTCCCTATACTTGTAATGTGAATTGTGTAGTACATTAGAGCTATTTTGAGGACAATAGGGGAATTGTAAAGCAGCATTTGTGAGTTAGACCCAGAAATTACTGGGTCTAACTTTGATTACTTCTATTCTTACTCCTATATTCTCTGAGGTAAGTTGATTTCCCAACATAATGGCTTGAGTATGCTTCTAGGATGGTTAAAGAACAATTTTTAAAAAACCAATAATCTCTCCCTTAACCTTATTTCTAAAGGAAAAAGAAAAATGTGTTCAAATCATTCTCCTGTACTTCAGTTCCCAGCTGTTGAATGCATCTTCATCAGCACTGGAAGAACTATTGAAAAGGCCTAATTTTCCTCCAAAAATCCCTTGAAATATCTATAGTGCTAAAGTAAGATGTAGAGGATGCTGTCACAGCCTGAGTAGACTGCCCCTTATGAGACCCCTTTTCCAATCCCATGAGTACACCCCTTTCAAGTGACAGGCCCATACCTCCATGTTTCTTTGGGAAGGGGCCCCATGACCCAACCACTCCCCAATTGGGTCTATGGATTGCACCACCCAGTAGCCAACCGTGATCCTAGCAGGCCCAATGGACTTGGCACCTGAGAGAGTTCTTCTTTGCGAGCCTGCAGACAGTGATAGTATGTCGTGACACAGAAACAGCTTTTCTAGAACAAATTATGATTTATTATGCCCCAAAGATACACAGTGCTTAAAGTGGGATTTAAAGTAACATGTGTATTGTCCTACCTATGCTTGCACTCCCCTCAAACTCCTAGGTAGATTGACATCTTAGCTTTGGTGTCTCCTGCTCTGTTGGGGACCAGGTTGTAGCCTGCTTGCTGCAGACCCTGGTTCTCGATCCCATTTTGGGGTCAGCCTGAAGCATGTTCTCTCTGGATTAGCCTGATGGCATGCTGATATGGAATTCCTCCTTCCTTTTCTGCAGGGGCACTTCAGCATATCATTGTATTTTGATCTCCATATTTTCAGCCTTGGCAAACAACTGTGTCTCCAGAGTCCAGGCTGAGGACTCCCTTTTCATGGCTATTGTTTGAGGAGATGCCCTTATCTAGGTCATTGTTTTGCTTTTCCTGCATGGTTCCTATAACTACCCCATTATAGACTTGGGCAAAAATCATTAAGCATCATGTCCAATGTCCCTTAGGAAATCCAGATTCAAGAGTCTAAGGGCTTCAGTCTCTTGGTCTATTAGAAATGGACTATGTTGTTATGATAGTGGCTCAGTTTGGCCCTGGTTTAAGCAAGATACTTAAGAGTATCCCCTACCTGTAAGGAGCCACACTGCCCAGATATTTTAAATTAGGCATGTGCTTAAGTACTTTGCTAAATTAGGGCTTTGGCGATGGTGGTAGTTGACTTCTATGGGTGTTGCACCTAATTACAACAGCCGTGAATTTGGCCCTAAATCCTGGCATGGGGGAGGCTGCAGCTGGACATGAGATAACGAGGAAGATCACTGCCCCCATGAAGTGATTGTTTATTATTCAACTACAAAATTAACTAGCGGATGAGTACCACATAGTGACAGCAAAGAGAGAGAGAAAGAAGATTAAGGGTTTACCAGTACACTGCAGGAATTGGGGTTGGGGAAGAGGAGGAATTCACCCATCTGGATTCAGAATCACGATGCTAACTCTAACCGTGCTCTTACAGCTGAAGTGGAAGTTCAGGACAACTGGAATTTTTAAAATGCAGATCCTAACCAAGACCTAATGAGCAATCTAATGAAGGAACTGCAAAGGTATGTAGCAGCACAACACCAAGGGCCTGATTCACTTTTCAGTTATTTTGGTGTAAATTTGGGGTCATTCCATAGAAGTCAGTGAATTTACAGTGAGAGAAGGCTGGTGGTATAAGTAAGAGAAGAATCAGCCCCCAAATAAACAAGTGCTGACAAATATACCAGGCAAACAATCAGGCCCCAAATCAACAAGGCAACAAATATAATAAATATTGTTATAATTTTTGCACAGATGGGTACACCCCTAAATCTGATGTGAGCACTTGTGAGCACTTACACAAGTAGTACCATTGACAGTAGTTCATTGAAAATCTGGACAAAAAACTTAGCAAAAACTAATACCTGTATACAAAATATAGGAGCTCAATTCTCCTCACATGCTTTGTTTTCCCCTACCAGCATAATTCCTCTGACAGCAGTGACTTATGCCATGTAAGGGAGAGCAGAGTTATTATTTATTATTTATTTGCATTGTAGTAATGCGAGACCTCAATCATAGACCAGGACCCCATTGTGGTAGGCACTGTACAAACACTTAACAAAAAGACAGTCCCTGCCATTGACATCAGAGAGGCCAGGATTAATTATCTACAGTGTCTTTCCATTACCTCTCTACTGATCATTTTCTACTCTACATGGTGGATCCAGGTGTAGAAGTATGAGGCATTCATTCTCTGTTACTGTAGAGCAGAGACTGAAATATTATAGCTGTTGCAGAGCACCTCTGCTGCTATTCTTAACCTGGGGGAAAGAATTTCTTTTCCTTTCCTACAGCTCTCACATCAATCCCCAGTGCATACACCAGCTACTCGGCTTCATGGTGGGAACCAGGATTAGCCAGTAGAAACTGATGTAGACTCTGATCTTGTGTTCATACCGACTGCAAGATTAGTCCATTAAACTTGAACTCAAATTCAAAATAATAATATTTGTGATTTACCTAACTCCTTTATGGCAGTATATTATAAAATGTAAAATCAATAAAACCAATAGGGCCTTAGAAGTGTAATAGGGTACTACGGAAATCACCCTGAGACCCTATAGAATTTAATAGAAAATGATCTCCTTTCATATAGAATTCTATTGCAAAGATATAATTCTCTTTGAAGTGTTAGAGCAGGGATCGGCAACCTTTGGCCCGTGGCCCGTCAGGGAAATCCGCTGGTAGGCCGGGATGGTTTGTTTACCTGCCGCGTCCGCAGGTTCGGCCAATCGCAGCTCCCACTGGCCGCGGTTCACCGTTCCAGGCCAATGGGGGCTGCGGGAAGTGGCACCCAGTACATCCCTCGGCCCGCGCTGCTTCCCGCAGCCCCCATTGGCCTGGAATGGCAAACCACGGCCAGTGGGAGTTGCGATCAGCCAAACCTGTGGATCCTGCAGGTAAACAAACCGTCCTGGCCCACCAGTGGATTTCCCTGATGGGCTGCGTGCCAAAGGTTGCCGATCCCTGTGTTAGAGGATGATTAAAAATATACCTCTACCCTGATATAACGCGACCCGATATAACACGAATTCAGATATAACGCAGTAAAGCAGCGCTCCGGGGGGGGGGGGGGGCGGCCCACTCCGGCGGATCAAAGCAAGTTCGATATAACGCGGTAAGATTTTTTGGCTCCCAAGGACAGCGTTATATTGGGGTAGAGGTGTATGTATAGAAAGCTTAATATTCTCTAGTAAATTCTATAGTTTATTTCCATTGGGACTTAGAATTTTTAATCAAAAATAGACCTCCCTGGGCAATTTGGAAAGATNCTATAACGCGGTAAGATTTTTTTGGCTCCCAAGGACAGCGTTATATTGGGGTAGAGGTGTACGTATAGAAAGCTTAATATTCTCTATTAAATTCTATAGTTTATTTCCATTGGGACTTAGAATTTTTAATCAAAAATAAACCTCCCTGGGCAATTTGGAAAGATGGGGTTTTTTTCTTTCCTTTCCAAAAAGAGGTGATGTATTCTGGATTAACTGTTTAAAGGCTAATCTAAAATTACTTCTAAAAGGCATGGGGAAATCTAAAAGCTGAGTAGACATAGGTATTCATACATGTAGAGGGATGGATACTAGTAATATTGTAGAGAAGCAGTCAAGCTGAATCCCTTGTGCCTGCAGGGGTGCTGGAACAATTTGTATAGTGGAGGTGCTGACAGCCATTGAACAACACTGTAAACCCTGTATATGATGGAAACCACGTCAAACCAGGGGGGTATGGCAGCACCCTCATCACCCCTAGTTCCAGCACCTATGTGTGCCTGCCTACAGCAATATGGTATTGTGCTTGGTCATCAGGAGGCAGTTTTGTTAAATAATTTTGCTTGTACAGCCTTAGCGCAGGAAGCTGATGAAGTGCTCCAAACCTCCTGAAACTCCTGTGGGCAAAATAATCTTGTCAGCAACACAAGTTAATGTTTTTTGTGCTATTTGCTCATCCCAAGGAATATGCATTCCATTTCCGAAACTCGCCCCTGGAGGTTTAACAAGCGCCAAAGAGGCCTATGAATATACAATCAACAAAAGCTTTCTTTGGCTCTGTAGTGAAACATCATGTATTTACTCTTTTACACAAAAATATTGCTTTTTAAAAGAAGAGTACATAAACAGTTCCCATCAAAAATCACAGAATACCTATTAAAACAAATTATACTACTAGAGTAAGAATAAAAACATCACATATATGACTATGAAATCATTTGTTAATATTTATCAATAATAAATTAGTTGTACTCTGTTATGCCCATTAGCCCTGATCAGCGTTGAGACCTCCCTGGTGCCGTACAAGCACTTAGGAAGGCACAGTCCCTGCCCACAAGAGGTAGCACCAATAATAGCATGCCTAGTAAATATAACACTTTTGCACTCACATAGCAATTTTCATCTTCAGAGTGGTTTAGACATATTAACTAATGAGGGTGAAGGCCACATAGGGAGTTGACACCAAAGATGGGACTAGAACTCATGATTTTGTGGCTCTTACACCTACCACACCATTCTCTCTTATAGCGCCTGCTCCCAGATTCCATAAGGAACACTGGATAAATCATTGGATGCTGGATCTAGAAAATACCAAATAAAACCTTGATAAGAATCTTTAAGGAAGGAATGAGACTAAGCTAGGAGAAGGAGAAGAAACATTTGAACAGAGACTGTGGCTACCTCACAATTCAATTCTGATTGAATTATGGAGCACTAATATAGCCAAAAGTGACTCACTCTGATTCATCTTGTCACAGATATTCTATAGACAGTGTGGCCTATTCTTGTGATTTTGTCACAAATCTCATAATATATTATGTTTTTCCATAATCCACAGATCTTGAAAAAATATAATTCTGTGAGAATCTCAGCTTTAGTTAAATGGGGAAGTGGGGGTGAGGGAGGAAGAGAAAGAGGGGGGAAAAAGCAAGATTCAAGCCCTTAGTGTTGCAAAGAAAAGCTTGAAAATGTGCCCCAAGTCCACCCTATAGATTTAAAAACCACAAGGAAAATAAAAAGAACTTAATCCTTATTTAAAAACAAAAAAAACATGATTTTTAAGCAACTCATGATTTTGAGGGCCTGATTCATGATTTTTTCAATGTTTGGAGTTGGAGGTGCTGAACAAAGCATCTGTTTTAGACATGTGTATCTGTGATTTAGCATTGTCCAGAGATGGACTCAAATCAGAATCACAGATCTGAAACCCCTATGGCTTGTTTTAGTCTTCATTGAACCAGCTACAATTAGAGAAGTAAAAAGAGTGAATGGGAAACAATTAACAAATTTTAGCATGAAATGGAAGAAACAGCTGAGAAGAAATAAATCTTTCCATTATTCTCTGATTGGCATAGCATAAATGAGATGACCATTTTAATGGAAATGTTCCAAAGAGGGGAGATTAGCCTTAGCAACTGTACCACTTAACTAGGACAATATTCCTAAAAAATCAGTCAGTCAGTGTCAAGGTATCTAATGTAACTAGGTTTAAAAGGGATCTTACAAGTCTAAGATCTACTCTTCCAAAGTGGTAGAAAGGCCCTAAAATCTGGGTCTACTGTATCCCAGCAGCATATGTAACCTATGCCATCAGGTAGTCTCTTTCCTGCTTTTCCCTGGGCAAGAAGGTGGCCCTGTAACCAATTACCTGTTCCCGCTAGGACAGTTTTTCCTCTGGAATAGCATGCTCATCCTCCAATGGGATTAGGCCTGGCAGCAGGGAGTCAGTGATGGGATTTCCTGCCTCCTCTCTAAACACCAGGAATCTGGAAGGTGTAGAGGCAAGCCTCTCCTCTCTGCCTGCCCCCACCATGAGACAGAGTCAACCCCTTCACAGCACTGCTGCTAATGTGCTAAACTGCTCCAGTAATAGGAAACTGTTCTGATTTAAGATCTAGGCAGGAATTTTCAAAGGAGTTTATAGGAGTTTGGTCTTCCAAATCCCATTGAATTTCAGGAGGATTTGGGGCATTTTGCTCCCTTAGGATCTTTTGAAAATCCTACTCTTTGTAATTTATACTAGCTGTATGTTACAATAGTAACCAGTGGTATTTCTCCCATAACAGTCTGTTCTTTACTTAACGAAAAGGCCTCGGCTTGGCAAAATAAATAAATAAATAAAAAGAATAAAGGTTAATAATGTATTGGTCGTAAAACACATTTACAATAATACCCTAGAAAATGAGGAAAACCTAATCTGTTTTTTCTTTTGCTGCTAACAAATGTGTGTTTAGAGAAAAAAAGAGACCATTATAACAGGGTTCAAAAAACAACTACATAAGTTCATGGAGGATAAGTCCATCGGTTGCTATAAGCCAGGATGAGGAGGGATGCAAAACCATGCTCTGAAGTGTCCCTAGCTTCTGTTTGCCAGAAGCTGGGAATGGGCGACCAGGGATGGATCACCTGATGATCACCTGTTCTGTTCATTTCCTCTGAAGCATCTGGCATTAGCCACTGTCCGAAGACAGGATACTGGGCTAGATGGACCTTTGGTCTGACACAGTATGGCCGTTCTTATGGTCTCATTTTCCCCATATTAGCCTCGAATGCTTCTTTGCCCCTTGCACAATAACTTTCAGAAAGTGATGAACTGGTATAATGAACAGCTCACAGGAGTTGAAATTATATTTATTGTCAGGAATGACCATATGTTGTCTTGTTGCAGTTTTTATATATGCATTAAAGTAGAGTTAACTAGAATATTCTGTATTCCATAAACAAGAATCTGCCAAAGGAATGCTTGCCTTCCCTGCACACCCACCCCCCATCCCACCCCCATGTTAAATACATATTGTTAGTAGTGAAAGGAAAATTTCCAAGTCAAGCTATGTCAGATGTAGAAGCCATTGGATTACATTGAATGAGCTACAAAGCTAAATTGACTGAAGGTCAATTTTCACATTTAATGCTTGTGTGTTTGTAACATGTGAAGATATTTATGAGAGGAAAGGAAATCAAAGTGAGGTTTGTGAGGCTTAGACATGCATCTTTGAAAAATATTTCTATTTTCCCTTTCAGAAAGCCAAGTTTCCTGATGTGTTAAATTGCCCCTGAAAGATTCTCTCTCTCTCTCTCTCTAGCCACTTAATTTTTATCCCTGTTTTCACTCTTGTTCGAGATGCAGTAAAGCTGATATGAAGCATCTATACTCTCCCACACTTAAAAGATTTATATTCTGCATGGTTTCGGTTACCCACTTAAGGCAGGGGAGTTAGCAGAGAACAAGGCCTAGCCCAGTAAAGCCTTGTAAGTGTTCTTCCTGGAACCCACATCACAGCTAATTGATATCCTCAGAAACTCATGAGGACAAAGTAATTGGATGATATACTGCTCTAAGAGTAAATGAAAACAAACACATATTAAGATGGAAGTGACAAATTATGTTTAGAAGTTGATGTCAGAGAGAGAACGCCTCCTAAATGACATCATACATCAAACAGGTGGCCTGCTATGCAAATCCATCTTGATATAGGGTATACTGTGGAAGTAATATCATCTAGTAGAAAGATTATTGGATTGGGTGTCAGGAGACCTGGGTTCCGATCCTGGCTTTATCACTGACTGACTCTATGTGACCTTGGGTAAGTCACTTCAGCTCCCTGTTTCTTTTCTACTTAGATTGTAAATTCTTTGTCTTTTTCTTTGTATTTGTACAGCACTAGTACAATGAAGCTTCGGCTTTGGCTGGGATCTCTTGGCACTCCTGTAATCCAAATAAAAAAATAACGATATAACCTAGACTAAACTTCTCAGTCAAGATAAAGTCCACTGACAGCACCTAAAGTGGATACCTAACATCAAATCATATGCTTCCAAATTTCAGATACAAACTAGTTAGACAGTCAGGACTCCATTCTGTCTTCAGGTACATGCTGGTGTACGTGTGATTTGCATCCAGGTAAGTGATGGCAAAATTAAGCCTCAGTGTGCCAAATGTTCATCAGATTTATCATCCTGAGGTGCTGCATATAGATACTCCAAAGTGCATGCAAGAGTAGGTATCCCAGACAGTCAAAAATAGGGGACATTGGATTCAGCCCATATGGAGTCTGTCAGATATTTCTGCTCCCTCTGCGAGGTCATAAGACAGCTCAACAATTCTCTTGGCATCAAGAAGTGTTGACCCTCATCTCATGATTTGAAAAAAGTGCACTCTTTGTGTTCTAAATGTAATCTGGCTGTGCACAGTATAATTGCTGCTAGTCCCAAAGTATGGCAAATCTCGCTTAATCAAATCCTGTGTGGTGTCAACTTCAGTGGCACTACTCAGATAAGTCATTTGAGTAAGAGTTGGCTGTTAATCAGCCAATCTTTCTCTTTCCTTTAGAAGTGAGTAAGCATAACCAGGTGTCAAGTATCAGAGGGGTAGCCGTGTTAGTCTGGATCTGTAGAAGCAGCAAAGAAGACCCTTCGGCTTGCATCCGAAGAAGTGGGTATTCACCCACGAAAGCTCATGCTGCAAAATGTCTGTTAGTCTATAAGGTGCCACAGGATTCGTTGCTGCTTCTACATAACCAGGTAAATCCCTTTACAGGATTTTTTGAAATTCAAGATAGTTTTAAAGCTAGATAGACCTACTGCAATATTAATATGATCACTAAAATAATAATAAGGAAACTAGAGGTGGAACAAAAAAATATTCTCGAAGGCAACCTTTCAATACTGTAGGTAGAAAATCATGTTGGCACTTCCATACTCTGTTCTCTAAGGAACCCCGATAATTCATACATTAGAAGTTTTCTCTACATTTTCCAACATCGCAATCTTGTATTTTAAGACATTATTCTCAACCATGAAGGATGTGGGTATTTTATATTGTCCATCTCCCATGCTTTCAGTTTCTGCAATAAGAATTGCTACTTCTTACCATTTAGAACCTAATTTTCATAATGTTGAGAAATACTTTCAAACCATTTAATTTTTTATGAAGTAGAGGGCAATCAATACAAATTAGAAGTAATGAAGTATATAAAATTGTAAAAAAGGACTGCAGACATCAGGGGAAAATGGCTACCAGGGTCAAGGACGTTAAGAGGAAAGTTAAGTACATAAGGAACAAATAAAATAAAAAGAGTGCTAAGGTTTTTCCAATTTTCAAAAAGAGTAAGCAAGATGAAAGTATAGGCCAGTTAGCCTGATATCAATCCCAGGCAAAATGAGGAAAAAACTGGGGAGGGATTCAATCAATTAATGTAAAGGTGGGAAAATAATTAATGCCAGTCAACATGGTTTTAGGGATCTTGTCAAACCAACCTGATTTCATTTTTTGATTAGATTACAAGTTTGGTTGATAAAAAGTAACTATATAGATGTAATATACTTAGTTTTTTGTGACTTTTTGACTTAATTGACAACATTCTGATTCAGATACTGGCACTATACAATATCAATAAAGCATATGTTAAATGGATTAAGAACTGACTAGTCTCAGAAAGGAGGTGTAAATGGAGAATCATTATCAAATGCTTTCTATTGAGTATTTCTATTGGGGTTCCACAGGGATTTGTTCTAAGCCTGATGCTATTCAATATTTTCATCAATGATCTGGAAGTAAATAGAATATCATTGATAAAATTTGTGGATGATACAAAGGTTAGTGGAGTGGTAAATAATGATGAGGACAGGGCAGTCACACAATGTAATCTGGATCTCTTGGTAAGCTGCTGGGCCCATTAAAGGAAAATATAAATAATGTAAGGTCATACATGTAGGTACAAAAATGCGGCCATACATACAGAATAGGGGACTATATCCTGGAAAGCAGTGACTGAAAAGAATGTAGAGATCACAGTGGACAAACAACTGAACATGAGTTTATGGTAAAAGGACTAATGCAATCCTTGGATGTGTGAAGAGGGAAGTGATTGTATACAAAGTGAAAACAACACTGAAAGACTATGCCCCAGTTCCAGTGTCCACATTTTTGAAAGGATATGGAAAAATTGGAGAGGGTTTAGAGAAGAGTCACAAAAATGATCTGGGGGTTGGGGAAAAGCCTTACATTGAAATATTTAAGGAGATTATGACTGACAGATTATTTGATTACAGTGTATACCTGCTTTCAGGTGGAGAAAACACATGGTATTAAAGGGTTCTTTAATCAAGAAGAGAAAGGCATAACAAGTACTAATGTCTGGAGGTTAAAAGCAGACCAATTCAAATAAGAATTATGGCACACATAATTAACAATAATGGTGATTACCCATGGGAACAAACTATTAAGGGAAATGGTGGATTCTCCAACTCTTGCAGTCTTCGTAGCAAGACTAGCTGCCTTTCTGGAAAATATGGTTTAACCAAACAGAAATTATTAGGCTCAGTACAGATGTAACTGAGTAAAATTCATGGACCTATGTTATGCAGGACAGACAAGATGATCAAATGGTCCCTTCTGGACTTAAAATCTTCGAATCTATGAAAAACTGAGTCAAAGCTTTTATTGATAACAGTTTTTAAAATCTGTAATCATCATCTAGGTTTCAATAGTAGGGTTGTTAGAAGATGCTGCATAATAAGTTTCTTTTTAAAGAGAATATAAGTTTATTTAAAATATTCCTCTTGGTCTCTGTGGAAGTGCATACTGGGCAGCTCTATGTGTAATGCGTGAGTTAAGCATATGCTTAAGTGCTTTGCTGAATCAGGATCTAAAGCACTTACTCTCTTTCTTTCTTTCTTTAAAAGAAAGGCATGAGGACAGTGTGNTATTTAAAATATTCCTCTTGGTCTCTGTGGAAGTGCATACTGGGCAGCTCTATGTGTAATGTGTGAGTTAAGCATATGCTTAAGTGCTTTGCTGAATCAGGATCCAAAGCACTTACTCTCTTTCTTTCTTTAAAAGAAAGGCATGAGGACAGTGTGAAGNTCGACTCCGGTAACTCCGCTCGCCCTGCAGGAGTACCGGAGTTCGAAGTAGCGCGTTCGGGGATCGATTTATCGCGTCCAGACAAGACGCGATAATTCGATCCCTGATAGTTCGATGGCTACCCGTCGATTTCGGCGGGTAGTGTAGACGTAGCCTAAAAGAATACATGATGGTTGCCATGAATTGGATACTAAGTTATCCCCAGTTTAAAAAATAAATCATATTAGAATAGCTGTTTAAAGGGTACATGAAACATACAGTTCATCATACTGTATTGACCACAGTGTTAAGACAAGTAATGAGGACACCAAAAACCACAATACAACCAGCAAATGTTTCAGTTTAAATAACGTTCAAGTATTTCAATCAATATTATAGAAGGCTATTTATTGGAAGTGTCCAGAAGTTTTCCAAATGTGGACAGTAAAAAACAACAAAATCAATTAAAACAAAATAAATATATTAAGCAGAAATGGTCACCAGCTAACAGTGAGTAATAGAAAACCAATAGTTTCTGATAAGAGAAGAATACCTGTTGAGACTGTTACAGCAAAGCACTTTGCTGTGAGTTAATTGAAACATTTTTTGTGACTTTCTGAAGGAACATTCACTTTTTTCATTTGAAATCAATAAGGAAGAGAGAGACCTTTCACTGGCAGTCTTGACTTTGCCAGGATAGTACCAGAATGTATTAATAATGCAGTAAATTAGTAATGCCACTCAGGAATTGGGGGACAGTGCCATGAGAGATAGCTGCTAAATACAAACCACCAAAATAGGGATATGGACAATTGATTGAAGGCACAGCTATCCTAAACTGACCAAGATCACACAGTTGTATATGAACTAAACTAATAGAATATGTGTTCTGTCTCTGAACAAGTGAGTCCAAAGGTTTTTGAATGCTTCACCAAACTTTGAAAATTGCAGGTTAAAATTAGCAAAACTCTTCTCATCTCAGCCTTATGAGACACATACACTCACCAAACTAGGAAAATCTCAGCTGCAGCTTTCACACTATTGTTTACTCTAGACTTTTTGTTACCAGGCACTGAACCAGAGCAGAGAGAGCGAGAAAGAGATTAAAATAAAATTGTTCCAGGCTTAACCCACTAAGCCACATTGCCCTTCACACTGTTGTGCCAGCAGTCACATTGGCAGTTTAGCTGTTATAATTAAAAACTCTGAAAAAAGAGGGCATTGTCAAGGACTTCTGTAATGCCAACCAAAATACAGGCTTAAATAATCTTCACTTAGCAAATGTGTCTATACGGTACTGTTTTTACAGTGTTGCCAACTCACAATTTCTTGGCAAGTCATGAGAGTTTGGTGAGAGCTAGAGGCACTCTCATGATAATGCAAGAAGCTTCAGCCTTCTTAGGAAGGTCAGCTCTGTCTTGGGGAAAAACCCAGATTGTCTGTCTTCCCCACTATCCTGCCTCATGGGAAAGAGCACCCAATCAGGACTGCTGCAGGAGGCAGATAGAGATCTCCTCCCTCCCCTCAGTAGATCTCAAATCACTTTACAAAGGAGGTCAGTATCATTCTCCCCATTTTACAGATAGGGAAACTAAGGCACGGGGAGGGGAAGTGACTTTCCGAAGGTCACACTGCAGGCCAATGGCAAAGAACTGAACATCCAGGTCCCCTGAGTCCCAGTCCAGTGTCCTAGCTACTAGGCCACACTGCAAAAATATGCAGTTGTGCACTTAGTGGTGCTCATTTCATACCTGTTGCACTGGGAGCTTTGGTTATTTTGTGTGTTTTCAGAGAAGTTTCTCTACAAATTTAGTTTTTTACTTGAAAGGGAAATAAAAAGTAATCAATAGAACTATGTATCCTTTCTTCAGATACCAGTAGTTAGCAATGTAAGCTACTAGCAGCTACAGTAGGTATTGTAATGTAAGGCTGGAACTAACTGATATTTGGATTTGGCCTGGGTGTTCTGGTTTCATTGATGTAAAAGTCTGAGTTTATTCCTTTTGAAGTAGGTTCATGGAGGGATAGCTCAGCTTTGCACTGTCAAACATAGATATCAAAGGCTAGATTCTGCACTGGACAGCCAGAGCTTTGCAAAGGGGTGTAAAGTGCTTTGAGATCTTCTGATGAAAAGTGCTAGGTAAGAGCTAGGTATTATTAATTATTATTTTTAAAGGAATGTGCCAGTCTTGAGACTGGTCTCAATGAGATAATTCCTACTACCCTCTCCTCAGCAACCAAGGGCTCCTGTAGAAATAAGTCAGTGTAGTCCCACCAGAGGCGGCTCCAGGCACCAGCGCAGCAAGCGTGTGCCTGGGGCAGCAAGCCCCAGGGGGCGGCCTGCTGGTCACTGTGAGGGCGGCAGTCTGGCTGCATTCGGCGGCATGCCTGCGGGAGGTCCGCCGGTCCCACGGCTTCGGTGGCAGGGACGCTGAAGGCGCGGCACCGGCAGACCTCCCGCAGGCATGCCGCCGAATCTGCGTGACCAGCTGCTGAAAGCCGCCTGACAGCCGTGCTTGGGGCAGCAAAAAACATAGAGACGCCCCTGAGTCCCACTGTGCAGGGCTGGTGGGTAGGATGGGGGAGCCTGGGTAGGTAGTGCAGACCCTCTGCATACTGTTGAGTTCAATCCACAGAGGCTCCCTGTGGGTACACACAGGAGAGAGTTGGGCAGAGAGTCCAAGAGGCTGTAGCCCTGCCACCTGTGTGGGAGAAAGCTATTTACAATGTGGCTTCTTAATTATAGTAATTGAAAAGCTGACTGTGTTATTAGTGTCCTCCAGTTAATAGCTGTGCCTTAAAGCATCACAGGGAGGATGAAATGTCATTGAACTGACACTAGCACCGTTCTTGCTTTTTGTTGTAATTTTTTAAATCTCACCCCCATGACTAGAGTCTAAATTACACCTTTCATTAATTGTGAAGTAACAGGGATAAGATGTGTGGACAGAGAAATAAGGTGATTACAGAAGTGTCAATAGGGACAGCAGTGGTATCTCATTGACTCTGATTTAATGGCTTGATAATCGCTGTTGGCATTATTCTCGCTTAAGACCCAACAGGTTATTAAAGCTTACAACAGGACATGAGATTCTATAGCCATATTCATCTCCTATGGAAGTCACAGAAGCATTGCAAACTCAGATTAATTTTACTGTTTCTTACAAATGAATTGTCAAAGCAAAACCTTTGTACAATTTCTCCAGTGCTTGCAGTCCACACACTGTGCAGAGTTAAAAGTTTGAATACCTCACATGAACTATCCTTACTTTTTTCTAAAGATTATCTAACTCCTGCAGTTTCTTTGATAGATAAAACTATGGTTTTTTTCCCTTTTCATCTACGGTTTTGCTTCTTTCCAAAGGCATGTCTCTGAATTTTTCTGGAGTCACTCTCTTAATAATCCTGTTTGTCTAAACATGTAGATGTCATACTGAGGGGCTGAAATTCTGCTTTCAGTAACACCAATGTAACTGAAAGCAGAATTTGGGCTATGCTGCCTTGTGCAGCTCTAAAGAATTCCTCTCATTCTTCGGTGTCTGTTTACAATCTTCCGATGTTCGCCTCTATAATAAAAGAGGGTACAGTGGGACACAAGAAGGAAATAGATTGCTAAGTCTGGGCTGATACTGTTTGTGGCTCTGGCTTGGTTCCTGCCATCTGCCTCATCCTCGTAAAACCCAACTAAGACTTCATCTGGGGCCAGGCTTAGGTACAACTACTGCCCAAATAACAGAAAGAGTGTGGATGGCTGCCATTTACTACAGCCACAGATGCTCCTTCTTATAATCCAATAGAAATGTCCAGGGGAAGGACAATGGTAATGCTGTTTTGGCAGTACCGTATGTTGACCTGCCTCCTTCACTTCCAGTAAATGTAACCAGCCATGTTTATTCCTGTTTTCTTCTACAACATCTTCAGAAAGTGGAGATGCCTCTGGGAGGCAAATGTCCTCTGCCCCACTCTGTCTTCCACCATCAATCACAAAAAAAAAAGGAGTGTGTCTGATGCTGTTTTTCTACAGGTATAAAAGACAGAGCACTTCAATCTCAACTATGTCTCATTGCCCCTTGCCTGTTTAAATTCCTGTCTTTGGCTCTTGATGCCATATTTTTATGTGCCTGGCATTTTCTTGCCCATTTGTACTTACCCTTTCTGGATCAGATTCAGCATTAATTACTCATCCAATTTGATTGTCACCTTCTCCACAGCAAAACTGTAGAATTCTGACTTCTCACAGTATCCACCTCTTTCATTTACCTTGAGAATTCTACTCATTTAAGGCACAGAAATCTTATCTCCCTAGGCAACTGTTTTCATTACTTGCCCTTGGTTTCACTACCCATAGCTTTTCTGAGGCAGGGATAGACGTGACTCCGTTGGATGCTTCTAGAACCCTCAGAATGATTATTATCTGTATTACAGTAGTTGCCAGAATCGCCAACCAAGATCAGGGCTCCACTATGCTAGATGCCATACAAATTTTAAGAGAAATTCCCTGCCTCAAAGAGCTTACAAATAGACAAGCTAGACAAACAAGCTAAATAGACAAGCTAGACAAACTTTGGGAAGGGAAACAAGAGATGAAGTGACTTGCCTAACAGCACACAAAAGGTCACCAGCCAAGCCAGGAATAGAATGCAGGTCTCCTACATTCCAATCCAGTGTCCTGTCCAGTAGGCCACACCACCTCTCAGACCATGCTGCCTCTTGGTTATTATCCCTATGGTTTATATCTCACCATCACTACCCCTCATGAAGCTGCCTTCTTAGGGAGTACCGCCGAAGGCCGCCTGACTGCCGTGCTTGGGGCAGCAAAAAACATAAGAGCCACAGGGAACCAAAGTCCAGTCACAGGAATTGACCCCAGCACAGACATTTGTGGGAGACATGGACCAACAACTTATTGACACACAATATGTTAGTGGGAACTGCCCTAGGCTTTTAATACCTAAATATGATATATTTAAAATACAGTAGAACCTTAGAGTTATGGACACCTCGGGAATAGAGGTTGTCCATAACTCTGAAATGTTCGTAACTCTCAACAAAATGCAGCTCCGGCTTCAGCAGTTCACACTTTGGGCTAGGTTTCAGAGGCAGCTAGGCAGCTTCCTTGCAGGCAACTTGTTTCCTGGCAAGCTTGTTCCCCTTCCGACTGGTGGGGGGGAAAAACAGACTGGTGGGGGGGAAGAAACAGCGTGTCCCCCTCCCAGCAGGGTATGTGTGTGAAAACAGTGCCCCCCTCCTGGCCGGGAGGGGGGGTGAAAACAGCACCCACTGCTTACAGGAAAGCAGCGCAGACTCCAATGTTGCTCCTGCTCCAGCTGCCTTGTGCTGGCAGCAGGGGCTCACAGCTTTGCCTGCGAAGCTGAGCACAAAGCTCAGCGTCTTCAACTCCTAGCTGTAAGTGGGTGCCCCAGGCATCGGGGTAGTGTTGGGGGTAGGGGTGGGGACAGGCAGCCTATATGTGCCTACCTTTAAGATGCAATACTGGCACAGTACAGTATTTACTATTTTTCCCCCTCCTCTGCTGCCTGACTGGTTACTTCTGGTTTCACATGGTGTCCAGTTGACCGGTCAGTCCATAACTCTCGTGTTCATATCTTTGAGATTCTACTGTAAGTTAAAGAGAAATAGAAAAGATGCTAATGGAACACAGTTTCCATGACTACTTGTCAACAGCTGGTACCTCTAGGCACAGCTGCAGACTTATTCTTATGATTTCAGGAAAGAGCCTGTTAAATAAATGCTACTGCTAGACATTGTGGTCTTATGATTCCTGGGGAAGGAATGCAAAGAGTATATAATGTTTAGGTAAAAAAGCAAAAACACACACTCCACAACTCACTTTATTATTTAATAAAACATAATGAAGTGGGGAAAATTAGCTTTAACAGATTATTATTTAAAAATCTACTGATAACTAAAAATAACTCCACTGTGTAGCAAATTCTATAAACATATCATGCTGTATACATTGTGGTGGAAGTTTTTAATACCAAGTCTATACATCTTTCAGATACTTTGCTGCATCGCGTATTTTTACTATGCATAGGGTTCTGTTCTTCCATCATTTTATGTGTGTAACTTCCACAGAAAATAATGGGAGTTACATGCATTCTAATGATTAGAGCAGGGAACTCAGAGTCAGGAAATGTAGGCTCTATTCCTTGATGTGTCACTGACTTTGACCCAGCACAAATCCTATGCACTACTTAACTTCCATGTTAGCCTTCAAAATGAGATTTAATGCTAGCTTAGTCAAGAAGTCCATGTGAAGGGTCTCCCCTCCTGTGCATAATATTGTGTATGGGAGGTGGTGGGAGGCAGAGTGTGTTATGAAAAATGCATGGGAGCGGTGTAGCTGACAAAGCTCTCTGGCAAACTTTCAACAGCTCAGGTCCCATTCATAGCTTTTTGCCACTATTTTCCACATACGTTTCTGAATTATCTCAGACAAAGCAGCATTGTAGCTAAGATGAGGGGTGAAGAGGGGGACCATAAGAATTTCAAACTGTAATTAATATCTATTTTATTCTGTGTCTCATATGTTTAAAAAAAGAGCATGTCTGAATAACTGTCAAAATGCTGTCTGCTGGCCACAGACTATAAACGCAAATCTTAAGCAGAAAGGCCTTTCACTGGGGCTTTCAGTGTAGATGTCCCAATCAGACTGATAAGAGAAAACAAGGTTCATCCTGAAAGAGACACCATCAACTTCACTTTGGCCCTAAATTTTGTAAAAACTTTTATAAAGCCTGAGGCCAATAGAAATATTTCCATGTTGTTGTTTTTTTAAATTACAATAAAAATGGGTTTTCTTAAAAGGTAAATGGTCCCACTTGAAATTCAAATACGGCACCAATGAAAATTGAAAGCGAAATAAAAGTAGACAAAACGAAGAACACAGGCTTGTGTTCTAAGCAGCAATCCACGCAAAAGATCCTTCCTCCAACAGGACCCCTTACGGGGCAGTGCTGCAAACCCTAGCACTGGAGCCAGTTCTCAACACACTTCATTTCAATACTGAGGGGATATTGGTGAAGAAAAGGGATATTCCCCTCCACCTAGTTACAAACAGACACTGAACCACCTCTTATCTTGCTTCAGGAGATGCACTCCACAATCGACATGCAATTTTCAGTTCCAGGCTACACTGCCATGCCTCATCACCATCACAAGCATTATGGGATGGCATCTTACATTATAGAAGGGCTGTCTGCTGTCACTGTATTGACCCATGGTCCAAATGACATAGTAGAATGGCAGGCAATAAAGATGAATGAGCTTATGCTGATTAATGCCTACAAGCCTTGATCAGTGAACTGGCCAACCCCCACTCTGCCCACCTTTCCAGGTCCTTACATCTACTGTGGCGATTTCAGTTCCCACCGTGTCAATTCAGTATGCCCTGAGAACAATGTAGATGGAGACATTCTAGTGGAGTGGGCATCAGCCACTGATCTACAACTCATCTATGACCCAAATCAAACACCAAGCTTTCACAGTAACAGGTGGGCAAGAGACTCTAGATGACATCACCTTTTCATCTTCCGAGCAATTGCCATCAGTGCTCCTAGAGTGGAAGGTTCTTGACGTCTCAGCACTGGATGTCTTAGATCAACACGGGCCTGCAGATAACTAATAGTTTACAGAAGGCCCAGTGGAAGGTGTTTCAAGCAGAACTAGAGATGTCTGTAAGCAAACTGGCAGTGTTGGACTTGACATGTCCAGCCAATATAAATTAGTTCAGGCAGCTGCTAAGCAATTGATCCCCAGAAGCTGGCATTGACAATATATCCCTGGGTGGTCATCAAAGGCAATTAAGCTCGACCAGGAATTCAGATCTGCTGAACAAACAGGAGGCCATTAATAAGAGCAGAGAACTCATTCAACTGCTGGATACAACCAGGTGCAATTGATGGAGAGAGACAGTCACAAAGATAGGCTCGGCTCATTCTAGCCAGAAAGCATGGTGGACCATCAAAAGACTTTCTGGAGATTCCAGCTTCAGCAAAAGGAAATTTTCAGTCACCACAAATGCTGTTGCATTCCCACTAGTGCCTAATGGCCATATATGGATCTTGGATAAGTTTCTCATCCATGGGGTCAAAAATGAGGTTACAAAGAGGTGGCAGGTCCTTAGTGTGGATTCAAACTTCATGGCTCTTTTTTCAGACAAAGATTTGGACCAACCCATAAAGCTTATGAAAAAAAGAAAGGCTCCAGGCCTGGATTATATCCATAGGAAGTTCTTACTTCATCTAGGCCCAAAAGCCAAAAGCTGGCTTTTTTCAGTTCCTCAACTAATGTTTCCAGGGGCAGCTTCATCCCAAAAATCTGGCAGAGGGCAAAGAGCATAGCCATTCCAAAACCAGAAAAAACACTTGAAGATTCCAAGAGCTCTCTCCTGTGTGTTACATATAAGCTTATGGAAAGACTGATTCTGATGTGCATCAACAAGGTTATTGAACTTTGTTCAGGCTGGCTTCAGACATTGACAGTGTGCCTAAGATCAAGTCATTTGCCTAACACAAGACATTGAAAATGCCTTAAAAAAGGGCAAGAAAGTTGGCGACAATCAGGTGGATCTGTCAGCTGCATATGACACTGTCTGTCAAGTTGTTTCAGACTATTCCCAGGAAGCCCATCATGTGGTTCATCATGGAAGTGATAATGAATGGGAGCTTCATCTTGCAAGATGGAGACAAAGTCAGCAGGGTTAGGCATCTCTGTAACAGACTCCCACAAGGATCTGTTCTAGCTCTTCTCTTTTTCAACATATATACTTAAGATCTACAACAGCCAAGACCAGTAAGTACTTACATGCAGACGACATCTGTGTCACTGATGTTGGTAATGATCTACACAATAGTGACGGGTCACTTGGCTAGGACACGAATGCTCTGGCCACTTACCTTTGTCAGTGGAGACTTGCATTACATGAGTTTAAGATGATGGCCACAAACTTCCATCTGAATAATTGCCTGGCCAGTCCCTTTACAGTCATCATCATCATCATCATGTTCCCATTACGCCTCTGGCGTTTAGGGCAACAACGAAGCTCCTCCACTACTGTCTGAGTCTTTCAATGGTTCCCCAGCTGTGTCCCAGGTTTTTCAGCTCAGCTTCCACAGCTCTTCACCATGTTGTTTTCGGGCGGCCTCGTTTTCACTTGCCTTCATGTGTCCATCTTATTGCTATTCTGGTGATGGAATCAGTTTCCATCTGAAGCACATGGCGAATCCATCTCCAATGCCTCATGGCAATTATGGTGCTCATATCTTCTTGGTGTCCTCTGGTGTCTGTGCCTTGCCGTGATGGGTCACTTTGCATGCTCTAATGATCCCCACAGTCTGTGTCGGTGGGGGCTTTTTGCTCATGGCAGGTTCAACCATGACAGATTGGTCTGTGGGGGAGGGGCCAGACAAAACAGACACCCTGGTCCTCTAGATTGGGGGTTAGGCACGGGGCTAACAACCCTGTCCCATAAAAAACAAAATATGTTATGGAAATAGCAATGGAGAAATCGACCATTACTGTGTGTGATGGCCTTCAGGAGACAATGACTCTTTACAATCAGTTGTTGCTTATTTAGGAGTCAAACTGGACTACCATCTAACATACTGGTCCCATCTAGAACACTTAAAGAAAAAGACCACTGCCTTCACTTTTGATTCAGAAGCTATCAGGGTACCAGGAACATCCTGGGGAGCAGAGGCAAATGTTTTACAAACTTCAATTCTGGCACTGGTATTTGTTCCAATGGAATATTGTGCAGCAGTTTGGGGCAGAAGTCAGCATAAGCATCTGATTGATGCAGAGCTAAATACAGCCAACTGTATCTTTAGTGGTTGCCTTAGTCACATATTAACATCTAATTTATATGTGTTGGCTCATATAGCGCCCCCAAAACTTAGATGAGATGCCATCACCCTTAAAGCTGCATGGAAGGGTATGACAAATAAAAACAGTCCGCTGCACACAAGGCTGACAATGGTTCCAAAAGGTGAAAATAAGCAACACGCATTTCCTAGAGGAAAATCTATCCCCTCCAGAAGAAAACACCTACACCTTCAGTTCCTGCTGACTTGCCACAACTGGCTTTGCAATATTCTTGTGCAGTGGCCATTCATGCAGTGCTGCCAGCCCAGTGCCAATCTCAGATGAACAACAGCATATAATGGCTGACAGCTATGTCTCTACACAGTGGCAACTCTGGGATAGACAGATAGGCATGCTGCTGAACTTCAGGAGCCCAAACTAACTATTGCCACCTGGGATGCAGATTCTGGACTAGGCTTAATAGGCTGCTGACTGGAACTGTCAGAGTGGCTGCCACAATGCAGAAATTTGGCTTAGCCTAATTTTCGCAGTATGACTGTGGGGCAGTGATTCAGATGGTCAGACGTGGGGGAGGAGGGCACAGTTACCGTCAATGACACAGCAGTTAGATGACTGAACAATCTAGACATAGACTTGTGATGCATATGAAAGATAAGGATTGTCTCAGCTGAGATGAATGTAAAAAAGTAAACAGGGGGATAAACTGTGGCAATACTATGGATTTCTGTAATCATTTCGCTTTTAATAAGCTAACGTGTTTTTTGACTTCTCAGTAGACGGTGTCCTTTTATCTATGGAGTAGCAGCTCCAGACCCACTCACAAAACATGCAGACATCTCTCTACTTCTACGATGATCAATACCACACCTTTCAAGATTCAGGAGTCCTGCACATGCCTATTACAGCAAATGGTGTACCTCATACAGTGCATCAAATGCCCCAGTAACAACTATGTGGGCAAAACGAGACAATCATGCTCTCCAATGAACTCACATGGAAAAAATGATAAAAGACAATAAATAAATAAATAAATAAATAAACCTGTCACCGGGTTTTTTAACCTTTTTTTAACAAAGCAGTGATTCCACATCTGACCTCTCAGTCCTCATCCTCAAAGGAAACACCATCAAAAGACCAGCCTGGGAGTTTAAATTAATCACTTTGCTAGATATTAAAAATCATGGACTTAATAAAGACACTGGATTTATGGTTGATTACAATAATGTGTAACCCACTAACCCCACTTTTTTGTTCCACTGCTATAGAGGTGTTAACTGGCCACTTCACCTTGAATAGTCTCTTACAATATGTGGTAACTACTTAGGCTAAACAATCTGTTCCACCTTGTATTTAGCTGTGATACGCTGAGTGCCTTTCCTCAGACATGAAACAGAGTTCTCTGTAAGCTCGAATACTTGACTCTTTCACCAACAGAAGTTGGTTCAATAAAAGATTACCTCACCCACCTTGTCATTCTAATATCCGGGGACCAACGCTACTACAACACTGCAAACAAAAAGTTAAAATAGATATCATTATGTGGTGGGAGAACCAGACATCTGTATTGCCTGGCTTCAACTGTAAAAAGAGATATCTAAGAATTATTTGTTGGAAGGGTCAGATGATAAAGAAAAAGAAAGAAATTCAGTATTAAGCTAAATTAAGTCTCTCTCCTACAGTGGTGTATCTCATCTAAATTATTATTGATTGCATAAGATATGAAAATGCCCCAGCCCCCCCAAAAAGGGTCCATTACATTGTAATGGATCATGTTTCAATAGATACTGTCAGTCTGAAATTGCTCTAAAAAACCATTATACCAAAATGGAAAGCTAAGGAATATGACCTGAAATTTATAAAAGCTTTTTCTGTATTGTTGTCAGAAAATTACAGCCTTTTCATACAAATAACCTGAAATATTCATGCTTCTCTTGCATATGCAAAGCACATCTTTCATGCAGAAAGGAAGCAATTTGGGCAGAGTAAAGTTATTTGATAGGGGACTGTGAAAAATGAAACATAAGACTTAAAAACGCATAATATTTCAAGCCATTTTCTGGGGCAAGGTTCATTTTTGTTGAACTGGTAAAGCTTCATGAATCTGGGTCAATTTTGCTGGAATTCTGTTTTAAAAAAAATAGAAAAAATATCCAACAATTTTGTAATGTCCTATTTCCACTTTTTCAGAATGAAAAGTTTTGAGTTTTCAATTTGAAACAACTTTTTGTTTTAAAATTTAAAAATTTTGTATTGTATATTATAATATTGTTCAAAATGTTTCATTCAGATTTGTAAATTTTAAAAATTATGAACAACTTGAAACATTTTTTCAGAATTTTCCTTCATGGAGAATTTTGAAATTTTCGGGTTTCTGTGCAATTCGGAATGAAGACAAATTTGAAAATTCTTCGTGAAACTGCTCTAGTATTTATTCAACTACTCAGCAATGTGGATACCCACAGCAAAGTGGCTTATAAACACAGACATTATAATATACCCTGGAGAAAGGCTACAGTCTACAAAATGACAAACTCTAAACTGTTCAGACATCTCTAAAGTTCAGATTCAGAACCGAACGAATTTACTTACATTACTATATACTAATGGGACAAGCAGATCATTCATTTTTCACACATCCACATTTCTTTTCCTGTACAAATGTCATGGGTTTTTTTTGTTTACATCTTTGTAATTTAATTACCACTGAAATACAAAAAGAGGGAAAAGTGAAAGACCCTACATCTATCTCCTGAACCCAATTTCTTCTTCTTCTTCTTCATTTTGATTGATTTGGATAAGTCTTTCCAAAACTGTCTAGATACCTATGTAGTCCCAACTTCATAGCATCTGCACAAATCAGATTTAGTCATGAATATAACTAACAGCAGCCTTGGGAGGTAAGAAAGTATTATTATTACCACTGCTTTACAAGGAGGAAATTAAGGCACAGAAAGTGCATGCAGGAAGATTGCAGTTCATTTCCAAGCACCAGCCCAGTACCTTAGAAGAAGGGTGGTCTTGGTTATCTGCCTTTCTGCCTAATATTTGTGGATATGATTCTTCTCACCTCACTGTCTGGAAGTTTCTTTGATTATAAGGGATGACTCTTGCATAAGGGGAGAAAGGGGAGAAGGGATTTGGAGTGCCATAGAACATAAGTCAAGGGGAAGACCCATAATAGTGCCAGATTTGAAACAGAAAATGTGGAGTGACAGTCAGTAGCCTCTGCTGAGACCTGACATCAGTGTAGAAACTTCTATTCCCTCTATTCC
The DNA here is from genome assembly GCA_003942145.1 of Platysternon megacephalum. Lineage (NCBI taxonomy): Eukaryota > Metazoa > Chordata > Testudines > Platysternidae > Platysternon > Platysternon megacephalum. The sequence continues at coordinate 320,434 of QXTE01000177.1, read as the reverse complement.
CCCAAAACTCTGGTACTGGCCATTGTCAGAAACAGGATACTGGGCTACATGGGCCATTGGTCTGACCCTGTATGGCAGTTCTTATTCCCCTGAAGATACTTTATACTCAGGGGATGATCCCTCAGCTTCTGCTCACAATCCTGCTACCACTGGAAAGGGGCAGGTAGCATGTAATGCCCCTAGACAATCATGCTGCATAGGGATGGGTGAAGAGGGCCTCATGCTACCATTGGAAGGTTGCAGGAGAAATGCCAATCCCATCTCAAATCTCTAGGTGACATCAGTTTGAGGGAGAAGACCATGTCATTCCAGAATTTCTGCTGTCACTATCATTGCACAAGTCATCAACATGAGCATACTTAAAGCATGGGTATAGCAACAAAAAGATCTGCATACAAAAAGCATTTTTTGGTTCCAGAGCTATTGTATTTCAGTGATGTGGAAACTCACTGTGGGATGGGAAAGTCAAGTTGCGCTGTTATTGGCTCATGAATCACCACCAGTAAGTAATCAGACACAGCCTGTTGAACTTATCTACTGATGCTATATGAATCAGAACAGAATCCAACTCCATTTCCAAGTGCTTTGTTGTCTCTGCAGTAGTAACAGGAGTAAAAAGCAGTAGAAGCTTGTTTTTATCATGAAAGCAAGCAAATGTGATACTTACAGAAGGTGAAATCCTAACCCCACTAAAGTCAGTGGAAGTTTTGTCATTGACTTCTTTCAGGCTAGGATCTGACTCAGAATAGATCTGATCAGAATGAAGGTGTCAGCAGTATATGACAACTGATTATCTTGAGTGGAAAAACACATTCTAATAGGACTTTTCTGCTACTACAATTGATATGACTTATGACCCATCTTTTTCCTTTCTCTTCAATGAAGATTTTGAGCCTCTAGAGAGGTAGGTGGTTATATCTCAGCAACATTTTATGTCCTGTTTTAAGTTTAGAATTATACTTCCTTGAAGATTTTTCTCTACAGAAGGAAGCTCTGGTTTATATCTCATTACACAAGTTTAGAGCTATATGCTATTGCATTATATTGAAAAAGCAGACATGCAATGTTTTACCTTAGTCGGTTTTACACGTCCTTTGTTATCTGGCCCAACAGAGATCTACAGTGCAAAGAAGTCTTTTTTGGCATGGTTCTCTAAGTCAGGGGTTCTCAACTTTCTTTTCTTTCTGAGACCACTCCATCATGCAATAAAAATTCCATGGCCTTCCTGTGCCACAACAACTGTTTTTCTGCATATAAAAGCCAGAGACGGCGTTAGGGAGTAGCAAGCAGGGCAACTGCCTGGGGCCCCATGCCACAGCGGCCCCCCACAAAGCTAAGTTGCTCAGACTTCAGCTTCAGCCCCAAGTGGCGGGGCTCAGGGCCCCAGGCTTTAGCCCTGCATGGCGGGGCTTCAGCTTTCTGCCCTGGGCCCCAGGGAGTCCAATGCCAGCCCTGCTTGGCGGATCCCCTGAAACCTACTCATGGCCCCCCAGAGGACCCCAAATCCCCGATTGAGAACTGCTGCTTTAAGTGACAAACACTCAAACAAATTGGATAATAGACATCTCAAAATCTCTGCAGCATGCAGTTAGGTTTAACAACCTGATATGCCAACACCTCTTTCAGTTATGCTGGATTCTATTAAAATGCTTCATGTAACAGAAAATGACATTTTAACTCAAGCATGTCCAGGTGAATAAATATGCTGAATTTTTAAAATGAGGGAAACATTTGATTTACATCGACTGTAGTTCAATTATTAAAGATATAAACAGAAGAACTTTCATAACAAATATATGTCCTCTCTAGAAAATAGGTAAAGTTAAGTCCACTCCAGGATATGTAGTATACCACAATATGATATACTTTCCTAAAGCAGAACAGTACATTTTATTTGATGCCAAACATTTCAAATATAAAATGTATGCCAAAAATAAAGAGAACAGTTAAGCCTTATAAAGACATGACACTGTAGCTTTGAACGCAGCCACCCTTTGTAAATTATTAAAGTAAATAAGACACAATTCTAACTAGCTTTAATCACCTATTGGTTCATAAAACCAAACATAGGTGGAATGAAATGGGAAAGAAGGATTGGCAGGGACAAGTTTGGCTTAAATACATGTTGATTAATTGGAGCATTTAAAATGCCAACCCTTTTCGAACACTGCTGTTTCACAACTATCCTGGCTTTCCACAATTCAGGAAAGCATTTGATTGACTTCAGTGGGCCTTAAACAAGCACGTGAATAGCAATTAGTTCTGTTTAGTTCCAATTTATAGTGTATTTTGTTATTGTATATTGCAAATCATTTAAAAATTATTGCATAATACAATTAGCTTTTTAAAAAATGTTTTAATATTGATTTCAGGTAGCTTAGCGCTTTTATTTAACTTGATTAGAAACACTGGCCTTCATGTAATAGAATTCAGGCTGTACATTACAGATTAATTTGGCATGAGTGAGAACTCCAAGAAGTTGTATCCATATAAAAAGAGGCATTAGCGCAGCATGAAAAGTTCAGCAGATAAATTCCTTACTGGACAGAGTGTACTGTGATTTTGTAATGAAGGTTAGCAATGCATTGGAATGCATTCTACAGTGTTTCTACATGATATACACAAAAGCGGTCGAACAAAAACAAAAATAAAACTTAGAGTGACACCGATCACTATTGGCACATGGAATGTGCGCACATTACTGGACAACATCACGGCAGACAGACCGGAGAGAAGAACAGCACTTGTCGCTAGAGAGCTCGCACGCTACAGTATTGACATTGCAGCCCTTAGCGAAACTCGCCTTGCTAATGAAGGACAGCTGAGTCAGGCGGTGGCTATACATTCTTCTGGAGTGGCCGCAGCAGTGATGAGCGTCGCGAATCTGGAGTTGGCTTCACCCTCAAGAATCATCTTGTTCGGAAACTTGCCAGTTCCCCCAAGGGTATGAATGACCGGCTCATGACAATGCAGCTTCCACTTCAAAAAGGAAATCAAGCTACTTTGATCAGCGCATATGCTCCCACACTGACCAACCCAGAGGATGTGAAGGATAAATTCTATGAAGAACTAGATACTCTGCTATCGTCAGTGCGCCGCACAGACAAGCTGATTCTGCTTGGCGATTTTAACGCAAGAGTCGGATGCGATGCCGCAGCCTGGGATGGAGTCATCGGGAAAAATGGAGTGGGAAAGTGTAACAGCAATGGCCTACTACTGCTGAAAACTTGTGCAGCACATGACCTTCTGATCAGCAATACGGTCTTCCGCCTTCCTACCCATAACAGGACTTCGTGGATGCATCCCCGCTCCAAGCACTGGCATTTGATTGATTATGTCATCATCAGGAGAAGGGACAGACAAGATGTCAGGGTTACAAAAGCTATGTGTGGCGCTGACTGTTGGACAGATCATAGGCTCATAGTATCTAAAATGAAGCTCCGTATCATGCCGAAGAGACGACCACAAGGCTGTAAGGCTCTCAAAAGGATCAACGTGTTGAAGCTGAAGAACAGCTGCATCACTGAAAATCTAGCGGAAGACCTAGAGAATGAGCTTGCTGATCTTCGGATGGAGGATGACGCTGAGAGAGACTGGGAGCGATTCCGCAACACTGTCCATACAGCTGCATCGAATGTATTGGGGCCCTCCACATGCAGGCAGCAAGACTGGTTTGACGAAAATGTTGCAGAAATCCAGGCCTTACTTGCTGAGAAGCACCGCCTGCATCGTGCATATCAAAACGATCCATCCTCAGCGGCAAAGAAGACCGCCTTTATCAACGCTCGCAGAACAGTACAGAACCGACTGCGCAAAATGCGGGACCTGTGGCTGAGTGCCAAAGCAGATGAAATACAGGCATATGCGGACAGGAACGACTATAAGCAGTTTTATGAAGCCCTCAACACACTCTATGGCCTACAGTCTTCTGGGAGCTTTCCCCTCCTGAACTCTGATGGTACTGTGCTCCTTACAGAGAAGACGCAGATTCTCCAGAGATGGGCTGAACACTTTGAAGCAATTCTCAATCGCCCCTCAGTCATCAATGATGAGGCCATTGACAGGATGCCCCAGGTTGCAGTCAATGACTCCATGGATGCTTCACCAGAAGAGGACGAAGTGAAGAAAGCTATCAATCAGCTGTCAAGTGGCAAAGCCCCAGGGTTAGATGCCATACCAGCAGAGGTGTACAAAGTCGGTGGACGCGTGCTGCTACGGAAACTTACTGAGCTGTTTCAGTCCTTCGGGAAACAGGGAACCATTCCACAAGAATTTAGAGACGCGTCTATCTTGCACCTCTATAAGAGGAAGGGCAATCGCCAGGTATGCGACAATCACCGTGGAATCTCGCTGATTTCAACAGCGGGGAAAGTTCTTGCACGGGTTCTGTTGAACCAATTGATCACTCACCTGGAGAAGGGCTTACTGCCAGAATCACAGTGTGGCTTCCGCAAGTGACATGGGACTATTGACATGATCTTCGCTGTGCGTCAGCTACAGGAGAAATGTCAAGAGCAGAATCGTGAACTCTACAGAACTTTTGTGGACCTCATGAAAGCATTTGACTCTGTCAGTCGCCCGGGCCTGTGGAGGATCATGTCGAAATTTGGCTGTCCAGACAGATTTATACGAATGGTACGTCAATTTCATCACTTGAAATGAAGAAAATATTTCTGTAATTCTCTTCATAGCAGTACCTTATAGGTGCTCTAGTTCCACATAAGAATGCAGAGTGGATTCTTATTTATTGCTGAAATATCTGGGAGTATATTGCAAAAAAATAAGGTAATGGTTATAAACCCCAATTGTGCAAAAAGCAGCAGCTATCAACACAAAGGGCAGATGCTATAATAACAGCGACAGCTTCTATAGCAGATGGTGTTACATCAACGCTTCCTGCCCCCACTAAGTGCCACTGGCATCATTCCTGGGTCAGGGAGGGAGCAGGGTATTAGTCCACTTGCCTCAGCTCTGTCATTTTCATCCACTACTTTGCAGCATATGAATGTTCATTCCAAGAGGCTTCTGAAGTGCCTGTTTCAGATCAATTTTATTAGTAGCTTCTATTCACTCCAGGAGATGGTTCAATCTACACCTTCTAGCTTTATGGGTAGTCTCTGCCTCTGACCTGACTTAGTGCTAGTATTAGCAGACATAATGTCAAGGACTGAGTAGCTGCAGGCACACAAGACTAGCCAAACTATGGAACAGCCAAAGAGGAAGGGGAGAAAGGAATTAGATGGTGGCAATGACCCTCTGATGGCTTCATGGGCTGACTCAGGAATTCCTTGTCACCCAGAATTACAATGCTTGCACTTCCCATTACAGCTACATTTTTGTTTAGATTGTGTTGCTTCTCTTTTAAACCAATGCATGTTGTTTTTGTAATAATTAAAATGGGAAACCATGTATTTTACTGTACTATACATTCAGTTCTAAGGAATAATGCTTTTTCCATGGAACAGGAACCATCAATATTTATTCCTTATATTGTAGTGGTGCCCCAAATTTGCTAGGTGCTGTATCGGTGAGTAAGACAGAGGGTGTAATCCAAAAAGGTACTAAGGTGGATAAGTCCCATTTTTAGGCACAACTGTGATCCACAAAACTCCTGCTCAGCTGCCACCTAAAGTTTTTTCCTCTCAGCATGTGCATTGCAGCTGTAACCCACACACCTCCTGGTTGTGGTGCATTAGGGTGACCAGATGTCCCAATTTTATAGGGACAGTCCTGATTTTGGGGTCTTTTTCTTATATAGGCTCCTATTACCCCCCACCTCGTCCCGATTTTTCACACTTGCTGTCTGGTCACCCTATGGTGCACTGTCCCCCTAGTGGCACGGAGTCCACTTAGAAAGAGACTAATGAGTCTGCTCTACAGCCCTAGCTAAGAGCCAGATGGCTTTTAGCTCATGCAGTAGAGGCTCATGCACAAAGCTTCAGAGGACCCAGGGTCAATGCCAACAACCAAGGGTCTGTCGGTGTTACACAGCCTCACTCTAGGCATCTATCTCCTGCCCAAGCATGTGTCTTAGCTTTTCCTAATAAGCATCCAGATGCCTATCCTCTGCTTTAGCCCCAAAGCAATTCACAAACCAGAAAAAATAGGCAGCTGAGTGCATGTCACATGCAGGGGCTCAATCTGTTAGGCAGCCTCTGAGGACTTTATAACCTTTAGCTTACTGGATAGGATTCTCATTCTGTGAGAGACCCTCAGTCCAAGTCCCCACTCCTCATAAGTGGGAGAAAGGATCTGAACAAGGATTATCTACCTCTCAGCTGAATGCCCTAACTACTAAGCTATGGGATATTCTGATGTGGGTTTCCTTCAGTGTCTGCTATTGAAATTGTTCCACTTTTATTAAACAATGAAATACTTAAATGTAATTTGGGCCAGTGTAAGAGTTTGGACTCACCCCTGCGGCGCCTCCTGCTGGTCTCTCAGGGAATTAGCTCAATTCCCAGCCCAGAGCACCCGCTGCAGGCCGGTGATCCACTACAGCTTGGCCCCCGTGTCCCTCCCAGACTCCAGTGCCCATTTTCTCTGGGGTGCTGCCCCCTGGCAATACCCCAACAATCTCTGTGGGTCTCCCTTCCCTGGGGAGCCCCCACCCACTACCCCCACCTCACCTCAGTCTGGGGTACTGCCAGTCCTTACCTAGCCCCCGCTCACTGGGGCAGACTGCAGTATAAAAGCCACTCATCACAGGCAAGGGGGTTTGACCGGCTGCCTTCTTCTACCACCCAGTACCTCTATGGGCCTGGAACCAGGCCCTGCAGCCTGGGGAGTTGCCAGACTGGAGCTCCCCTGCTCCTCTGGCTCTTCCCCAGCCCTGCTTCACTCCCAGGTACCTTCTTGCTCCCCTGCAGCCAGGCCAGTCTCCCTCCACAGCTAGAGGAGAGACTCTTCTCTGCTTCTGGCTCCCCTGGCCTTCTTATAAGGCCCAGCTGCCCTGATTGGGCGTGGCCCAGGTATAGCTCCTTCCCCAATCAGCTTAGGCTTTTTCTCCTAGTCCCTAGCCCTCTCCCAGGGCTGGCATCTACCCTGTCAGGGCTGGAGTGGGTAACCACCCCGCTACAGCCAGTAAAAGAGTTAGAATGACTCTATAGCCTCATGGTTTGAGCACTTCTCTGAGTAGTAGCTGATTCCTGTTCAAGTCCCTTCACCACCGCCCCCTCAGGAGGAGCAGGGACTTGAGCTGGGGGTCTCCCACATTCTGGGTTAATACCACCCTACACACCATCCCCCAACTGTTTTGTTTCAGCCCTCCCTGAAACCTAGACAACCAAGTACCTATCTTCTCCCAGTTCATGGGTCATTAGCAGCCCAGACTTAGGTGCCTATTTCTGTGAGAGGGACGAGGCTTAGCACACACCCCTCTGATCAGCATCTCCCATAGGCTAGCTAAGGCAGTTCCCTACCTCATGGGCTGGCTTTGTGGATAGCAGTCTAAGGCACGTTCTTCTCTCCATTCATTGTATGGAGAGCCTAGCCACCCAACTCAGGCTTTGTGGATCTCATTGTTAATCCGGAGATTTTCCAGGTACCTAAAAGTTAGGCACCATGATTCTCAGCATTGCAACTCATAAGTCCCTTCATGGATCCCAGCCCAAGGGAGCTTGCAATCTACAAAGATAAGACAAAGGTGGAGGAAAGGGATACTGCTTACAGGCAGAGTAGCAAGGGTGACAACGAGCAAGTGTCTTGTTAGTTCTGTGATTTGGAGTTTTCTTGTGGGCTCTGGGGAAGAAAGGCTAGATGGAAGGGTAAGGTTGATGGAGTGAGGAGATAGGAGAAGGGGGGGGGAAGAGTATAGAAGAAGGGATGGAAGGGGGTCAGAATGGAAGGGGGCAGTTGGAGGTTTGTCTGTTCTGACTAGAGCAGAGTTTATGGTTCCCCCTGTCCCACTCCCTGCCCAAACAAAAAATCAGTCCTCATAAACATGGCTAAGGTGTCATGGAGAGTCTGCTGCTGCTGCTGCATGTGTGGGAGGGAGGGACAGGAGCAGCTTCCAGGGGCCCCTGTCTTTCATAAGCATCTCTGGACACTTTCTCCCCTACTCGTCCAGATCTTGTACCTTGTATAGCCATTTACACCTGTGCAAAGTGGGAGTAAAATGCTCCCTTTCATATTTGGTAGCATTTCATACAGCTGCAAGCAACTATACTTGTGCCAAGGTTGGATAAGCGTGGGAGTCCCAGGGAGCCTGTCAGGGGGCGGGGGTGTGGATGGGGTCAGGGGACAGGGAACGGGGGGGTTGGATAGGCGTGGGGTCCCCGGGGGGCCTGTCAGGGGGAAGGGGTGTGGATAGGGGTCAGGAGGGCAATCAGGGGACTGGGAGCAGGGGGGGTTGGATAGGGGGTGGGGTCCTGGAAGGGGGCGGTTAGGGGACAAGGAGCAGGGGGGAGTTGGATGGGTCAGGGTTCTGAGGGGGGCAGTCAGGGGGGCAGGAAGTGGGAGGGGGCAGATAGGGGGTAGGGGCTAGGCTGTTGGGGGAGGCACAGCCTTCCCTACCCAGCCCTCCATACAGTTTTGCAACCCCAATGTGGCTCTTGGGCCAAAAAGTTTGCCCACCCCTGCCCTATGGGATCTGTATATGCAAACAGTTATTAACTGTGTGGCTGCTGCAGAAGGAAAATTTGGAGTTGGAAAAACAGTAGGGGGCAGTGCTAACTAACTATTAAAACTCTATAGTGACATGGAACTTCAGTAACTATAGAAGTCTAAAGTATATTTGTTTGTAAGTTTGCTGTGCATTTTTGGTAGAAAAGTTGAGTGTGAATTGCTAGAATAATGAGTACTAGTGAATTTTCCTACAAATGTATTTGGGCATAAGATTTAATATTGAATACAATGGGCTGCTGTTCCATGACTAGGACTTCTAGCACTATAGTTACACAAATAAATAACAATAATAGAAATATTTATATGGAGGGATAGCATAAAGTATTGTCTGTAACATAGATTTCTATTGCTTTTATCACATAATGAATGGTTTGTCACAGAGAAATAACATCTAGTGCAACATAAAGTGATAGGATTTTTTTAAAATCTCTCATAACAAACCCTAATATAAAAAGAATGAATGGAAAACAAACTAAAGAGAAACAAAAATGAAAATGAATATTTGAGCTACGTAGAAGTAGACCATGCCACTGATACCTGTTTACATATGCATATTCTCTAAGGGCCAGACCAGATTGTTTCAAGCACTGTTGAAGAGGTGTGCTGATTGGGAGGGAAGACCTGCGCAAAGGTCAGACGTCTGTTCCCCCTACCGCTCAGCAGAGCGCAAGACAGCTAAGTTGGTGGGAACATTGGTCCTGTCCCCTCTGCACTAGTCCATTGAGCTGGCTACATATGCATGGAGGAAAAAGACTGCATCCTCCCAAGGGACAGTTCAGTCTATGCCTTCCCATTGCATGCCAGACAGATCTAGGATTTATCATGCCTCTTATGACACACCTCTCCCAGAACTCACTGCACCTCAATTGCTGCACCTCAACACTCATAAGTATCTGACTCTCAAGGCCAGCATTTCTGAGTAGTCACAGAGGATAGTTTTTTGCCTCCTAACTGACCCCCCTCACCACCACCACCCAAATATCACAGCAATATGCACAGGGCCAGCTTAAGGATTTTGAGGTCCAAAGGTTCTTTGCAATCTACCCTAATTTTTGATGTTACCACTGTGCTGTTACAGTTCCTCTAGACCAGGGGTAGGCAACCTATGGCACGGGTGCCGAAGGCGGCACACGAGCTGATTTTCAGCGGCACTCACACTGCCCGGGTCCCGGCCACCGGTCCGGGGGGCTCTGCATTTTAAGTTAATTTTAAATGAAGCTTCTTAAACATTTTAAAAATCTTATTTACTTGACATACAACAATAGTTTAGTTATATATTATAGACTTATAGAAAGAGACCTTCTAAAAATGTTAAAATGTATTACTGGCACGCAAAACCTTAAATTAGAGTGAATAAATGGAGACTCGGCACACCACTTCTGAAAGGTTGCTGACCCCTGCTCTAGACTACCACAGAGGATTTACCATCCATGTAACATAGACCTTGTTAAATTATTTTTTCTTAAGTGTGTGTTGATGCTCATGCACATAAAGGACTGAGTAATATAGAAAACATAGATATATCATATATATATATATATACTTTTACTGTTATCCCTATACTCCAAAATATTAGCTGTAGGCCCTGAATATTAATTTAGGTTGTCTCTGGGGGAGCGGAATCCAAGTCCCTGCTGCTAGAGCAGCCTTCACAAAGCTGTAGCAGTCAGGTCTAGCAGTCAGGTCATGGTCTTACAGCCAGCCTAGTCATCAGAGAGGTGGCCCCAGTTGCAGTCTCACTCACTCCTGCATGCTCCAATTGTCCCTCAGAGATTCTTTCACTGCAGATGAGCAGGGGAGGGTGGCAATTTAAGGGTACCCAGGCCCACACATTCCA
>QXTE01000177.1:223390-309650 GCA_003942145.1 Platysternon megacephalum | reverse complement strand
CTTCTGAAAGGTTGCTGACCCCTGCTCTAGACTACCACAGAGGATTTACCATCCATGTAACATAGACCTTGTTAAATTATTTTTTCTTAAGTGTGTGTTGATGCTCATGCACATAAAGGACTGAGTAATATAGAAAACATAGATATATCATATATATATATATATACTTTTACTGTTATCCCTATACTCCAAAATATTAGCTGTAGGCCCTGAATATTAATTTAGGTTGTCTCTGGGGGAGGGGAATCCAAGTCCCTGCTGCTAGAGCAGCCTTCACAAAGCTGTAGCAGTCAGGTCTAGCAGTCAGGTCATGGTCTTACAGCCAGCCTAGTCATCAGAGAGGTGGCCCCAGTTGCAGTCTCACTCACTCCTGCATGCTCCAATTGTCCCTCAGAGATTCTTTCACTGCAGATGAGCAGGGGAGGGTGGCAATTTAAGGGTACCCAGGCCCACACATTCCACCCGGCCCCTACCGGTTTATCAAAGCATCCAGCCCAGTTATTGAGCAACTCCAAATTATATTTTTCCACTGGGTTACTTCCTACCAGTCTGGAGCTCCTCAGTTTGCGGCATGGTCATTAGCTTAGAAGACTCTCCTCAGTCTCTTTGTGTGGGCCTGACACAGCTCTCAGCCTTGCACCTCAGTGCAACACACAGGTCCTTCCTCCCTTTTCTGGGCTACCAATGTCCTTTTTAACTGATCCTCCGCTGGGAACATGCTCTGCCCCTGTTGCTGAGCAGGGCCTCTCTAATCCAGTATTGCTCTACTCCCAGTCCTGGTTCAGTGTGGGGCCTGTAGACCCCAGAACAATGCCCAAACTTAAAGTGTGGCGTGGAAGAAGCAGACGAATTATGGGACACAAGTTTCTAACAAATACCTTTAAAGGAGGCAGGATTCCATCGGTGCAAAAAGAGAACTAGAGAAAACTGTGGAGGGCTTCCTACACATTGATAGTGTTATTAAAGAAAAGCAGCACTTTTTGGTGTAATTTATTTAGTTTACAGTAGCTTGGTTACAACATCTGGTTCTCTACTTTCCAATTTTACAATTTGATAGATTAAGATGCACAAAGAAATCAAGTCGCTTAGCTGAAATCATAAAAATGGAGTGGAAAATCAGGCCCTTAGCCTGTAAATAGCATCTGGGAAGTTGCTCATATGTCATCACCTCAGTAGAAATTATGGTTTCCTGTCAGAATCAGCAGTGAAGATCTGAAGATACAGAGATTAGCAGCAACACAGGTGAATCACAGATGGAATAGCACATTTTTCTATTAGAGCCTGACTCTCACACACAAACCCAGCTAAATTTATTCAGAAGGGATTTTGTTTTTAGAAATATATCAAATTCACATGAGCTTGTAACTGAATCTCTGACCCATAACTATTGGAGTATGGCTAAATACAGCTATGATCTATAAATCAGATGTTCACACAAAGGGCAAAAAAAATGATGTCCTAATCACATCAAACACATTTACTGCACTTTTTCATCTGTTCTAAAACTTACCCTATAAGGTAAAAGACCTAAGTCCATAATTCTTTCCCTTTACAGAACTACTGATGATCAGCTGTCCATTGTAATTGGAGTAAGATATATTTTTAATCAACATTTTTTACAGTCACAGAGCTTTTTACCACAGCTGTATTAGCAGCTCACACGTGTATGTGTGATAAGCAGACAATATTGCTGAGAAGCCTGCAGGAATGTTTGCAACTCTTTATATTCCTTCACAACCAAAGCAAATCATCATTTACTCGTTTGGCACATGTGCAGATATAACACTTGATTATGAAATAAGGCAATTTGTGGGGGAAAAAATCTAAAATAATCCACTCTTCCCCACAGGGGCTGTTCAAAGCTCATGAACAGAATATCTCTGAAGAGTCTATATCAAACTCAAATTTTTATAGCCTAATTTTTGAACCCTGCAGCATCTTTCAATTTTAGCCGGGTGGGACCCGCTTTTCAGAAAGCTCTTACTGTACTCTCTGAGCCATTATCTTCCATTATGTACAGAGGTAGGCCTGAGCCTTGCTAAGCTATAACTAATCATGTCTCTGTTTTCTTGCTCTTTAACAAGCCAGAACAGTAGCAGCTTGATCACTCAAGGATTAAAGTAAAAAATACCATTTTCGGAAAGTATTCTGGTGTACTTCAGCCTAGACAGATGTTCAGTGGCACCTGAATGAAAATAGATGATTACAAATATATGTATGTGGCTCTGGTCATAATCTCCTCCCTTCCCTTTTCTAACAGTCTTCCTCACTCCACGTGTTTTATTAAGAGGACAGTTCTTGCCCAGCTGCAAAATTTGAATTACAGATTGTGACGGGTTGGATCACAGAAACCCCCTTGGGAACTGACAACTGATGTGCCAAGACTACTTCTGCCCCTGCTTTCCCTGCCAGCTTAGGACTACAAAGCCCTGCCTGGCTGTGCCACTTGCCGTCCACAAACACAGACCCACGTCTGAACCACGTCCCACAAACTGCAATCTTAATTGAAAGCAGCTTAAGAAGTGTTCCTGTCTTTAACACTCAGATGCCCAACTCCCAATGGGGTCCAAACCCCAAATAAATCCGTTTTACCCTGTATAAAGCTTATACAGGGTAAACTCATAAATTGTTTGCCCTCTATAACACTGATAGAGAGAAATGCACAGCTGTTTGCTCCCCCAGGTATTAATACATACTCTGAGTTAATTAGTAAGTAAAAAGTGATTTTATTAAATACAGGAAGTAGGATTTAAGTGGTTCCAAGTAGTAAAAGACAGAACAAAGTGAATTACCAAGTAAAATAAAATAAAAACCGCAAGTCTAAGCCTAATACTCTAATAAAACTGAATACAGATAAAATGTCACCCTCAGAGATGTTTCAATAAGTTTCTTTCCTAGTCTGGGCACAATCCTTTCCCCTGGTACAGCCCTTGTTCCAGCTCAGGTGGTAGCTAGGGGATTTCTCATGACTGCAGCCCCCTTTGTTCTGTTCCATCCCCTTATATAGCTTTGGCACAAGCAGGAATCTTTTGTCTCTCTGGGTCTCCCCCCCCCGCCCCCCTTTTAAATGGAAAAGCATTCCATCTAAAGATGGATTCCAGTTCAGGTGACATGATCACATGTCACTGTAAGACTTCATTACCCACTTGCCAGCACACACTTATACAGGAAGACTTACAAGTAAAACAGAGCCATCTATAGACAATTGTCCTGGTTAATGGGAGCCATCAAGATTCCAAACCACCATTAATGGCCCACACTTTGCATAATTACAATAGGCCCTCAAAGTTATATTTTATATTTCTAGTTTCAGATACAAGAATGATACATTCATACAAATAGTATGAACACACTCAGTAGATTATAAGCTTTGTAATGATAGCTTACAAGAGACCTTTTGCATGAAGCATATTCCAGTTACATTATATTCACACTCATTAGCATATTTTCATAAAATCATATAGAGTGCAACGTCACACAGATATCTATCAGTCTTAGATACTTATACAGCCTCCATTACCATAGTACCCTATGAGCCTAACAGCACTCTCGTGAAGTACCAATTCCCACATTTTATAGATATGGAACAGAGAGACTAAGTGACTTGCCCAAAGTCACACAGGAAGTCAGTGGTGGAAAAGCTGATGGAACCTGGATCCCCCAAGTCCCAGGTCAATATCCTAGCTACTAGTCTGTCCTTACTATCATGCCTCCAAAGTCTTATATCATGTCTTTATAACCTCCAACAACTGTCAATAGGTTATATTACATTAAAAGAAATGTTAAAAGATTGATGATTAAGGAATTAAAAGTTTATGCATGAACTAAAGACCAAATCATCAGTGGGTCTCCCCAAATGCACCTGCAAAATTTGCCAGTGCCTCATTCATTGGCATGCTCAGAAACCTGGCCCATTCATATGTGCATGCAAATTGTGTAATTGTCCACCAATTTGCCTAATTTGAGCCCAGAAATACAAGATTGTTCACATGTAGGCAGATGAATCTGCCTATGTTTGGGGAATTTGAATGAACAGTTGGATCCAAAATCTAAAGTGATAAACATACAAAACCTATGTTTTATGTTTTGTTTGTTATAAATATCATAATTAAGTAGGGTTAGTTGAATTATTCATTGAGTATAAATTATAGTAGGGAATATAAAATGACTGACAAATTGCTAGTTAAGTGTGGACAGGTTTAACCATGTGGCTGTGTTTGTTTGTTTTTTAAACTACCGAGACACAGGTGAACAGGCAACTCAGGGTAGTTTGTTGGTAGCAGTTGCCTTTCAGAAAAATCATAACAAACTACATTCTTTTAAAAAGTTGTATAACCCAAAGACAAATATATTCCCAAAGCTATATTTTTTTCTCAGCCTTATGCTGTATTTCCCACTGTGTTATTAGATCAGTCACTTCTCATACAGACTGTCCCTTCAGACAGACGACACACAGAATTTGATGCAGCATGACACATATAACAAGTCAGAGCAGATAACATATACAAATAATTTTTTTTCCCCCAGAGAGTTCCTAAGTTTCAAAATTTTAATCACTGCTTTCTGTGAGCATGAAAGGGAGAGTAAAAACCACAACTCATTTAAGCAGGTATTGCCATTTGATAGTGTTTTCACTACGTCAGGAAATGGCTGCCTGCAAAAGTCTTTTACACTGACCTGAGTTTTAAGAATGTTTGGCCTTATACACGCAGCCCCTGTTGGAGTTTGCAAGCTCCTGGAACACAGAGCTGAGCCTCTAAGGGTCTAGAGGAGCCTCTGAATTACAGCAACAATGGTTCCAAGAGCCCTCTGACACCATTTCCTGTCTGTTTAGGGTCGTAGGCAGGANAATCCGTTTTACCCTGTATAAAGCTTAAACTCATAAATTGTTTGCCCTCTATAACACTGATGGAGAGAAATGCACAGCTGTTTGCCCACCCAGGTAATCACTGCTTTCTGTGAGCATGAAAGGGAGAGTAAAAACCACAACTCATTTAAGCAGGTATTGCCATTTGATAGTGTTTTCACTATGTCAGGAAATGGCTGCCTGCAAAAGTCTTTAACACTGACCTGAGTTTTAAGAATGTTTGGCCTTATACACGCAACCCCTGTTGGAGTTTGCAAGCTCCTGGAACACAGAGCTGAGCCTCTAAGGGTCTAGAGGAGCCTCTGAACTACAGCAACAATGGTTCCAAGAGCCCTCTGACACCATTTCCTGTCTGTTTAGGGTCCTAGGCAGGCATAGACTGGAATAGACTGGAAACTTGTCCAAAGCCAATGGGGATATTTGGATGGAGTGAGTTACTTAGACACAGTTTGCTGGGCAACAGGGAGTCAGGACTGATCAAGTCCCTCAGTGGCTATGGATAAGCTTCCTCAGAGACCAAAGGGTTAATTTTGGGTTGACATTGGGTTGTTTGAGTTTGGAGCTGGAAGAGGACGGGAAGACCCCCGGGGAGCATCTAATCAACTCCCAGTCCCCACACAAAGGGGGATATTGAATTATTGTGAAGTTTATGGGAGTGCCAGCCCTGCAGAGACCAGAGATCAGGGATGCAGAGAACTAAAGCAGCGCTGGCTATCTACAGCCAGCCGAGACCTCCACCGGAATCCAACCCCAGGAGCAAGGAGAGGACCCTAACCCCTTTCTTTTTGTTTAATGCAACCAATGTTCACAGTGCTGCAGCACTTATTGCAGGACTTAACCTCAAGTCCCATCTGCCTGGAACAGTACTAAGGAGATAGCTAGGGGGTTGCGTACAGTCAGTGATGAATGCAGGGAGGTTGGGAATTTGTTATATTGTTGATGTTTTAGCATTTCAGTTAATTTTAATCCTTTCCTTCCCTAGAGCCTTTAGTTCCTGTTCTCAGCAAAGTTCCCTGTGTTCTATTGTTCTTTTTGAGGGTGGCATTTCATTTGTTTGGGTTTCTATTAATGTATTGTGTTGCATTTTGTATGTTATACATAATAATATATTAATGTATTAATCTATATTCACTAGGTTATATTCCTTGTGAATAGAGGAGGAGGAGGAGGAGTTATTTTCCCAAGGAATAGCTTCCTTGTGTCCCAGGCACAGAGATGTGGAGGCACTGAAATAAAGAAACCAAGACCCAACCCATGCAAGAAGAAGGGGTGGGGAGAAAGAAGCCACTCCAATTAGAAAGCACTAGGGAGCAGGCTTGAGGCACTCCTCCAGGGAGGGGCTACACTCAGAGAGATACAATATTAGTTGGGATCTCTTCTGAATTCCTCTTGGCCAGTTTCAGGAAATGAACCATGTAACATTGGAGGATATGCTCAAAGAGATGACACAGACTGTTGATATTGTGCAGTATCTGAGTTTGCAAGCACATCATTCATCCCTGACTGGAGGCTCCACTGATAACTACTGGCAGCAGCTTAGTGTCATGCTAAGTATTTATGTCTCCATGTCATGTTCCACAGCCTGCTTTTACTTAATCAGCTGAGGCAACAAATACAACACAGCATTTCAGAATATGCTCATCTTCTGTAATGAGTGCAACTGGGATATATCTAAGTTACCCTGAGCTAACGGTAGCTGGTTAATTGCTTTTGCCAAGCAGTGGAAATGTCTGCAAGTACATATAACAATCCTTATCCTCTTCACTTACACTGTTTATCAGTGACAAAGAAACTGATCTTAAATTGCCCATCTTCTAGCCATGTAATCCTGATTTCAGGCAAATTTCATGTTGATGGATGTATGGACTATGTTAAGAAGGGCCATGCTAAATTAGGGCTGATGAATAGATTCTGGTGGTAGAAGGACCAGAGGAGGAAGAGGTGACAGAAGTAACGGGTAGCTCCTGTGAGCTGCCACGACAGACAGGCGTGTATGGAACTCATCCTGAGGACAGCCCAACAGAGGGACAGTCTACCCTTGGAGTTAAGGCAGTAATTTCCACCTTGAGGAACCATACTGGCACTAGCTGTCTTTGAGCTAGCCTATGAAAAACAGTAGAATGGCCACTATAGCACAGGTGGTGGAGTGTGAGAGGAGGGGCTAGTCATCCCAAGTACAAACCCAGCTGAACCACATGGTACATACTCAGGTGGCTAGCCCAAGTTGCTGCCCATGCTACTGTGGCTACTTTACTCTTTGTACACACTAGCTCAATAAGAGCTAGCATGAGTATGTCTTCTCAAGCTGGGACATCATCTCACCCATCAGCTTTGTGGTCTGCTGCACAGTTCCTTGAGAGTGCCTATACTTAATCTTTGCATGGAAGGATGTCATAATGGGACTAACAGGGAGGAGCAATGCTGCTGCTGTTACTATCACAATTATGGATTTATATTGGCAGCTGCAATAGCAGGTAGGGTACCACTCCCAGTTGTCCAAGCTCTGTTTTTTGCTGGGTGCCACAAGTTTAAGCCTGATGTGCGTGGCAAGTTTACAAGTTTTTCTTGCATATATGATTACACATTGAACAGGTTGTCAAGTGCTGCATAATCGCCAACTCAGCTAAAAGCATTTCTGGAACTTGCATACAGCTATTATGATGATGATGATGATTATGAATTCAAAGAACACATCTCAAAATGCCTACATAGTTCCTTGTTCTTTTCAGCCCACACCACACTGTGATACTCCAATGAGACTAGGACTAGGTCTTGTGCCAGCTGCTATATCTTTGTGCTTCTGCCTTGTTGCCCTGCAGCAGTGCTAGTTGCAGCTTTTACATCTGGTATTTGTCTTTCCTGGCCCACTTCTTGTCAAGGATGGCAGCAAGGGTAGCGAACAACTAGTTTTTGTGTTCCATAAAAAGCAAACAAACACAAAAAATTATTTCTGAACTGATTATAGTTACAAAAAGAAATGGAGGTGAGCTAAGAGCCCTGTTTCCCCCACTTTATTGATCATTTGAAGCCTTTGAGTCACACGGCAGGAAGAAGCTCATAGTGACTATTTACAGTCAGGAGCCAGGCTCTCTTCAAAGCTTGCTGAGTGAGAGCAATGCTAATACAGCCGCTGCTGGGCTAGAATTTCAGTATTCTCATAGTACACTGTGAACTCCAGGCCCTTGTAGGCTTTATTTTACCTCATGTTCTGAAATATTTCCAAAAATGGCTTATAACATTGGGGGGGGGGGTGTTGTGTTCTATTTTCAGACACCCGAGGCCCACTTTTTCAGAAGTTGTGACCATTCACTTTGCTAATTAAAATCAGTGGCCACCAGGGGGGACGTTTTTTTCTGGGAATCAGGCTACTAGCTCAGGTGCCTTAGTTTGGATACAGGTGCCTAACTTTGGGCAATCCATTTGAAAATTTGGGGTTAGATATCTAAAGTCCATTTCCAAAAAAATGGAGGCAGCCCAAATTTAGAGGCCACTTTTGAAAAATATGAATTTATGTCAAATATCCAGATATCAAATGCTCCCAAACTGCAAGGAATTTTTTATCTCTATCAGATTTTAAATTTTGTAGCTAGACCTTAGCCTGATATTGGACAAATCAAAACTCAGGCTCCCACAGTGTGCAGGTTTGTTGTTCATCCTATTGACTGGAATGCTTGTGGAACTTCATAATCTTCATTTCACCCCAGCTCCAGGACTGCATGCACAGATGTGTTTCAGTTTTTTTGACTAATTTAGTGTCTGGTTTTCTTGCACCTGTTTATAACATTCATTATTGAAAGCAACTTGACATACTTTCCATCAACGTTTGTTATTATAACATCATATGGAAGTTATCAAATAACTTTCATATGCTTTTTTATCATTGAGCTCACAATTAGAGTAAAATATGTTGGTCCAATTTTCAAAACATGATATATGTGAAGACACTTTACCACAGGACTCAAGAGTAGGGTTGGGAGGTTTTTTGTGTTCTGTCTTGACAGGACCCATGTCTTTATTACATTAATGTCATTTGTAGAATCCAGAAATTTTCTAAGTCAATCCTGAGTGCTACAGCAACCCCCAAATTTTTAGAACAGCCTGCGAACCAAAAAGTCAGTTCTAATTATGATGTTGTATAAATTAGAAGCTGGAATGAAAAGAGGAGATTCTGAACATGCTATCTGTGTGTTAAGGGGGGGAAATTATGTAATTTCTTTTAAAAATAAAAATCCTGGATTTCCTACTCCCCATATTTTTGAGATTTATGAAATATTGATAGCTGCAACCCTCCATCCTTCAGCTCTTCTCTCCTTGTCATTGCAAACACATACATGCACATACGCCCTGGACTTCAGCCGTTTTATTACCAATGATGAGGCAAAAATATTTAGGGAATGTTTGACAGAACAAGGATGCAAGATTTCAGCTCTCAAATGATTCTGGTTTCTGGCAAAAGGAAAGAAAAGGGCAGGGGGGATTAAAAGAACACAACTGGATAGACTGATGGAGAGCAAACACATGATTGCTGTTTGAATGAGTGGATTCCCCTCCCAGAATGTTCATGACAGGTAATCACTTATTCTCACAGGCGCTGACAAGCTGAGAAATAGACACTCTTCTGAAAAGGAGTTACAGTGTGTTCTTGGGGAATGAGAAGATGAACTACTAGAGGCTTTTTGTATCTCTCTTTACTCATACCCCTTCACCTCCTCTTGTCTTGTTCTCTGGAGGTATTGACTTGTATGACATTCACAAAGAAAGCAGAGAAAAGACAACTTTCTTTTAAAGTGTCAAGCTTAGAAAGGATATGCAGCAGCTTGCTGAATACATCTGTTTTGCAATATGTGTACAATGTTAAAGATGCAAGCATTAAAGGAAAGTCAGAGGTTTGGGGTTCGCTAAACAGATTTTTTTTTCCCAGGTCATATTGTGGGAAAATGAGGAGATGTGGCATGCTAGCAGGAATCCCAACCCAGAGGAATTTTAGCCGACTCAACAGACATTCCACAAGGGTGAGAGAAAGCATACACTACAGGTAGAGCTCCAATACTCTAAAGGGTGCAGTATGCACTCTATTCATGCCAGTTCACCTCTACTGCTCAGTGTGAAGAAAGATAAGGCTAAGATTCATCTCTCATACTGTCTCCATGTTTGGGGTAAATACCACCACCAGTGCTATCAAGAGCAGAGCTTTCATTTCTCTTTCCAGCTACTATTATGGCTGGTCCCTGGCCACGGGCATAAGAGAAAGGTTCCTTGTACCGCCTCTCCTTTCCCTTGGCCGCTCTCTCAGGGCTAACTGCAATCTTAATTTAAGACCGTTAGAGGCCATGGGCATTTCACTGCCTTGACCTCCGTTTTGCCTTTGTTTAACTGCTGCCATGTGTTTGGTCTTTTGAATGAATAATTTGCAGAAGCACAACACCTAAAAGTGTACTTCTGACACTGATGTGAAAGCACTGGGGGAAATGATTAGCTCCTGGCAACAGAGGAGTTGTTTTATTGCTATGGGTAATCTGAGAAGAGTTGTTAGCACAAAGGGGGCCAGAGGTGCTGTTTCAGGTTTGTTCTATTCCTTCTGTGGGGCAATTATGTGTTTTGCTTTGAATAAAGCTGTAATGATTGCTGAACACTGAATGATTACACAAGAGCTAATATTATTTCCAGAAATGGCGATTTGCAGGAAAAATGCCACAGTACAACATATACAGTAAGTAAGTGGGTGTTTGGGGCTGGGGGGGGGAAGGGGAAGCGCAATATGTATATTTTACTCCATCACCGGCAAATACCTCTCGACTGATGCTATCTCTTTGTAAATTCTGAATCCTCAGAAAGTGTGCTAAAAACCATGCAATCTGTTGAGAAATATAGCTGGCAATATCCACAAACATTGGAGCATTTGGCTCAAAGGTAGCAGGGATATTTATATATCTACCTGCAGGGCAATGCTATATCACTAAACCCAATCGATTATTATTTCTGGAAGCAAAGTATTTAGGAAGCTGCTCTTCTGGAAGTGGTTAAAGTTCCAGAAACAGAGGGTGGCCCCATGGAAGATAATGTCAAAATTCGCATTCACTTCAGTGGGGCCAGGATTTCATCCAGAGAAGGTAATTGCTTGAGTGATAGCTGTCCAAGGCCTGACTCACCATTGCTCTCCCCTCTGTGTAGCCATTTATGCCTGTCCAAAGTGAATGCAAAGTGTGTTAATTTCTCCCATACTGATCTGATAGCATTTTACATCTAATTTGCTCTGGGGTAAATAACTACAAAAGGGGCAAAGTGATGGCGAATCAGGCCTGTTATTTTAAAAATCAGTGTTACTGTGTGGCAGGTTCTTGAATTAAAATAGTTATCTATATTTAAGTGTAGTAGAGGCAAATTCATTGTAGTGACACTGCACTGGAGTAATATTGTTACCTAGTAATCAATTTAGTATGCGATAGACAAATATCACAGCCATTGTTTACAGCTATTAGAATCTGATGAATGACAACAGCACTTAAACGCGTATGTGGTATAGATTGGGAGGCCTTGCTATAATCATGATTAAAGAGACTTCACAGTGAATTGTTTTACCCTAATGAGAAAGCAGATTATACAGGCTTTGGTATCAAAATACTATTTGATTACTTCCATTGCAATGACAAAATTGCTCACATTTACAAAGTCCTATTATTTTAATGAAGTTTATTAAGCTCTCTTTTGTTCTTTTTAACTGTTAAAAAAACACGGTGACTGAACTAGTCAAAACTATTGGCCTAGTAGCAAATCTAATTGGATAAATTCATGGTTTACTGATTACATATTAACTCTACCATGTTCTCGCATTTTAGATGAGTTGTAAATTCTTGATTTGCATTCTTCACATCAGACATTAGGATTTTTATCTGCGCATAAATGAAGAACTACAGCAGGCGGCAGACAAGCCCTTGAAGGTTCTCATGACAACTGCAAGCACCCCTCCATTGTTTCGTTGCGGTCTCTTAAATTAACTCATCAGGTAGCCAGAAATTATACACTGACAAAATAATTACCACTTCATTTTCTCTGCCCCTCAAAACATGTGATGTAAAGAGAAACTCGTATATCTGCCCCTTGCTTCCTTGTTGATGTTCTCTAGGCTATACCACGTGTATTAGCTTCTGCCTAACCGTGTCCTGAGCTATGTCATAAGTCCTACATTGAAAACAAATGGGAGACTCTCTCCAGTGTAACCTTACAAGTATTCTTACCAGTATTTAACACTTTTTAAAGGATGGCACTACAGGGTGGACAGAGCTTTTAGGCTCAGCCCTAAGTAAGGAGGGGTTGCATAACTCCCCATATCT
Organism: Platysternon megacephalum; assembly: GCA_003942145.1. Taxonomy (NCBI): domain Eukaryota; kingdom Metazoa; phylum Chordata; order Testudines; family Platysternidae; genus Platysternon; species Platysternon megacephalum. Next base: position 297,452 of record QXTE01000177.1, on the reverse strand, counting down.
GATACTGGAGTTCAGGGATCTACATGGCTTTAGGTATTAATGTTTGTAGTTGTCATCACTTACATCACTTACTATTTCAGTGCCTCAAGGAGCCAGATATAGGGCCATATATCTGGTCCTTTCATGGTATTTCATTACATAGATGGCAGAATACCAGTTTTGTGGTGCCTCTGAGGCAAAACAGGCCAGGACAATATTAATATAAATGAACAGAAATAAACAAAGAAAACATGTACTTAGAAATACCAACACCTGATCCTGCCCCTACAGACACCCTTGGGGCTGTTATGGAAGTCTTAATATAAGAAGCAATCAAAGAACTATTCCTTAAGTCCACCCAGCTGCGGTTTTATGGACCATGTGGAGAAAGGCTAAAGGCTCCATTGGAAGGTGTTCATTCATCTCAGATACCCCGTTGTGGGTAGGTACGGGCATAGCAGGCTCCCCTCCTCTGGAACCCCCTGCCAATAGCCTCTTGAGCCTGGCAGTGTCTGGATCCTCTTGCAACTCATCATTCCAGCCAGGTCACATTTTCTGTCTACCCCTTTGGGGATAATAATGTCTTTTCCTGAGCCCTCTCACCAGGCTGTCTCCACCATTCTGCCCCTTTCTGGGAAGGTGGTTAAAACACCTTAAAAATCTTTAATCACTCACTAACATGGCCCATCCTTCAGGGACCAGGTGTCTGGTATTTTTTTTGTCACTCCCCCCCATCTTCATCTTGATCTGGACCCTTATCTCACAGCTTAAGTGCCTTTTGTCTTGGCCTTTTCCCAAAGTCCAGATTTCCTAGCCTGTAACCCAAGGGTTATTTTTCCCCTGGGCCTCTTCTGCCCTGAAGCCCCACCCTTATAGTAGTCACCCAGCCCTCCACAGCTGGGTCTCATCCCAGACTGGTCCTGGCCACTCGTCCAGGTGCAACTGAATATAGTAATTGAGTTTGCCAGATTCTTTTAATCCCTTCAATGGCGGTGTGGGGTTTACCTGCCATCGTACCCATTAAAATGGCAAGACTTTTTCTAGCTAGTCTATCTTGTAAATATTGTATCTAGAGACAACTGACTTTTTTTAAACCTAACGAGTTTGGCTTTATTGATGTTAATTTATGATCACTTATTTTTCTACAAAAAGAAAAAAATTGTATTAGAATGTGTTAATCTGTGTGACTACCACAGAAACACCCACTATATATATTTATAGAAAGTTTCCCCGGCCCCCCAGGAATTTTAAACCCAATACTTCTCTCCTGAACCCCTCCGCTTTGTTCACTAGACTAACAGGGATTCTTTATTTAAGGAAAACCACAAACATCTACCCCTACACCTTATACAGTTTTATTTAATAGCTACAAGAATTGACATATTAGATAACTATTCAAATCTATTCCCATTGTATTCCTATTCTCCTATTTTTCCCCTATCAAATTGTTTCTTGCAGACCTGCAAACCTAGATAACAATTTACACAACCTATTTGGTGTCTTCTACACTCTTTTCTAAATTGAGCCCTGATCCTGAAAAACACATAAGCATGTGTGTAATTAAGCACATTGGTAGTCACATTAGTTTCAGTGTTACTACTTAAGTGCCTGAAGTTATACATGTTCTTCAGTACTTTGCTGAATCATGGCCTTCTTGCATCACAACTAGGAATAATCGAAGATTTGTTAAAGTTTTCAGTTATTCATTCCTTTTGAAAAAGCAATTAGACCCACTCTACCCCTATTGCTAAAACCATGATCCATAAGCTAGTCATCACTTCCTCCTCACTAGCTTCTCTGATTCTCAAACCCTCCTGTCAAGTATGTTAACTTTAATGAAAATACCCTCCTCATATACCACCCTAAGCACCCTCTTCTGATTCTTGCAAGGGTGTCTGATCACTTTCTGCATCCGATTCACCCAGCTCATTTTTACTTCCAAGGCTGTGCCCCAATTACAGCTGCTCTCTCCATACATTCCAACTTCTACCCTATGATCTGTCAACCCAGTACACCTTGACACTGTCTTTAGCCCCTTCTCTGAACCAGAACCTTCCTCTTATTCCTGGAATATCTCTCCTGACCCTCTATAGCCTGCTGCCCTGTCTGCCTCTTTGGTCAAATCCCTCCTCAAGATTCATTTCATTCAGCTAGCCTGCCACTGCTGTAAATTAAACCAAATACATCTTCACTATGTTTCAGCAATCATTGCAATCCACTCATTCTGTACTGAGCCTGGAAATTGCTCTTACTGAAATATAGTTATCTATTCAACAAAGGAAGGTTTACTTTTATTTTAATATGACTTCGGGTTTCCCCAGGTTGCATTGCTATAATCAAGTGAAGATCTTTTGGGAAAGAGACGTGTGATGGGTTAGATCACAGAAACCCCTTTGGGAGCTGCCACCCGATGTGCCAAGACTACTTCTACCCATGCCTTCCCTGCCAGCTCGGGGCCCCAGAACCCTGTCTTGCTGAGCCAGACACTCCTGTCTGCTCCAACAGAGACCCAGGGTCTGAATTACTTGCCCCAAAGCTCCAGGTTTACGTGAAAGCAGCTAACAGAAGTGTTCTTGTCTCTAACACTCAGATGCCCAACTCCCAATGGGGTCTAAACCCAAATAAATCCGTTTTACCCTGTATAAAGCTTATACAGGGTAAACTCAAATTGTTCGCCCTCTATAACACTGATAGAGAGATATGCACGGCTGTTTGCTCCCCCCGGTATTAATACATACTGTGAGTTAATTAATAAGTAAAAAGTGATTTTATTAAATACAGAAAGTAGGATTTAAGTGGTTCCAAGTAGTAACAGATAGAACAAAGTAAGTCACCAAGTAAAATGAAATAAAATGCGCAAATCTATGTCTAATCAAATTGAATACAGATAAGATCCTCACCAGTTCCAGAATACTCGCTTTTACAGACTAATCTCCTTTTAGTCTGGGTCCAGCAATCACTCACACCCTCTGTAGTTACTGTCCTTTGTTCCAGTTTCTTTCAAGTATCTTGGGGGGTGGAGAGGCTCCCTCTTTAGCCAGCTGAAGACAAAATGGAGGGGTCTCCCAGGGGTTTTAAATAGACTTTCTCTTGTGGGTGGAGACTCCCTCCTCACCCCTATGCAAAATCCAGCTCCAAGATGGAGTTTAGGAGTCACCTGGGCAAGTCACATGTCCATGCATGACTCACAGTTTTTACAGGTAGCATCCATTGTTTACAGGCTACCTTGAACGTCCTCAAGTAGACTTCTTATGTGGATTGGAGCATTCCAAGATTCATTGTCCTTTAAGTGTTTCTTGATTAGGTACTTAATTTCAGCATTCCTTTCTCCAGGAACTGACCAAATGCTCTACTAAGGTTATTTAGAAATCAAGCCAGTACACAGCCAACATTCATAACATTCATAACTTCGAATACAAAAATGATACATGCATGCAAATAGGATTAATACATTCAGTAGATCATAACCTTTACAGAGATATGTTCCATGGCATATGTAGCATAAAACACCTTCTAAACATATTTCCATAAAGCCTTATGGGAGATACCGTCACAAGACAATTCCTTTCTTTAGTATTTTATAAATCAATTTAATTATAAATATTCCTAGTGGTTAGTGAATGATGATAAAACAGTGTTCAGGGAGTATTTATATATCTGGTACGATTTGTACTGTTCTTATACTCTGCTGCTTTTTTACATGTCGTAACACTTATCTTTTAAACAGTCATATAGTTGAAATCCAGCTTTATCTTTAGAAAGGCAGGATAATATGGTAAGAAGGGCAGGCCGTGTGGTCCCTTGGACTGGGCTCTGAACTGGAAGTCAGGAGACATAGTTTCTAGTCAGTCTTAGGGGCAATGATTGTCATTTTCTAAATGTTTGTATAACTCGTAGGACAATGGGGCCTTGGTCCGATTGGCCTCTAGGAACTATCACAATATAAATATTAGATCTGTTCCAGGGATGGAAGTTCTGTTTCATGAATTATTTTGAGATTTCAAAATTTGGCTTAGCTCCAATTTGGAACTAAACCTGAATAGTTCAAAATTCTCTACAGAGGGAAAAAAAATTTAAACACTTTGGATTGATCAAAATGTTTCAGTTGGATTTTGACTTTTTACAATTCTATATTATACTATAAAGTGCAATACAAAATTAAAAAAGTAGTTCCAAAACTCAAAATGTTTTGTTACGTAAACATTGGACTGGGAAGACATTTTGACATTGTCAGAACTGTTTTGTTTTGTGTTTTCTCCCTCTTGTTTTTTCTTGGAAACAAATTGTTGATTAAATCCCCACACATTTCAAGAAGCATTTTAATGGCACTGCATTTGACTTGAACGGAACCAAACTCTGACTGGAAAATGGTTCCACTAAAGTTTTTTTCGATCAGCTTTAATAATAATAACAATACTCCTAGCTCTGCCACTGTCCTGCTGTGTGTCCTGAGACAAGTCACTTATCTAGGTCTCAGTTCCCCATCTGAGAAACGGGGATGGCAGATAAAGATGGTGAAAAAATATTTTTTTGTAAAATAAAAAATCTTTCTGTTTTGGGGAACAGAGAACCAAAAATTACTGATTTTTTATTCAGATTTTTGATGAAAGCAAACAATTTCCATGGAAATTTTCATTTATTCCTTCAAAAACTTTTTTGACTCATTTCAGCCAGTGCTAAAAGATGCCTATCTTTCATAAAACACTTTGAGATCTATTGATGAAAAACATTTTTAAAGTGTTAATTACTAGTCTTGTTTAAAGAAATTCTCTGATCTTCATGGTAAATCAAACAATTTTGGGGCCAGTTTATTGTACTATTTTGTTGAATAATTTTTTCGGCTGAATAATTTGTGGTCTCTCTTTTTCTGATTTTTTTAAACAATTACCATTGGACTACATAGGGGCATGATGTTCATCTTTTTATGTCGTTTGTCCTTGCGGTTGATTACCAAGCCCAAGGCATTTAGGAAAAGTTAATCATCTCATATTAGTTTGTGATCAATCCAACTTTTATCATAAAGACTGACTCATGGATGAAGAGAATCTTTAGTGACTCTTTTTCTGATCCAGAAAGTATAATTCTTTTTACTACTCTTCAGACAGTCAGTAAAATTTTAGAAATATCAGGCCTCTGATAAGAAAGAAAAGATATTAGCTGTATATTATTTTCAGCATGGATATATACATGCTAGGTAGATCATATCAATCTTCCTTTTTTTTCTCTTAGAAATTTGGACATGATAGATTAAATTAAGACCCCCCAGGCTGACATATTTTTAATTACACTAATTAAAGTAAAACTTTAATGAGTCTGTGAGCTAAGTTAATTATGCATTCTCAAACTGAATGTCACATACACATGGAATAGTTTTGTACTGATCTTGTCCAAAAATATTTTTATGTTAAAGTATTGCATTAAAAAGAGAGTTTCATTTCTGCTTGTAATCCAGCCAAGAGTACAGGAATATGAATGTACAGGTCTCTTTTAATGAATAACAAAAGAATTTTAAGGAGATTAAAGTTGTCATATAAACCATAACTGAAATTGGAATTGGGACTTAGTCATGAAGGTAAAGGACAGAATATTTTACAAAATACTAGAGAACGCAGTCTTTTAATATCTAGGGGTCTGATCAGTCACAGGGCTCAAACATATGTAAAATAAGAGTAGCTCCACTGAAGCCAATGGAGTTAAACTGGTATGAAGCCAGAGTGAGATAAGAAATAAACAAGATTAGAATCAAGATTTTCTACCTTAATTATCTCAAACTATAGGCTAGATTTTGGCCCGGTGTGGGAGGCATAGTGCTGCAGTGGGATGTTCTTCAAAGGGAGCAACTTCTCCAAATAGGGTCTGATTCTGCTCCAGTACAATTCAGTGGCAAAACTCCCACTCCTCCCTATGCACTAACCAGCAGGGCTGTCCAGCCACAGAGGTGAACGTTTATTGCACTCTGTAAAGGCAATACTCTTCCTGCCAAGGACAACCCAAGAGCTTTGAGAGGTAGGATGCCTCCATTGCTCCCCCTGCAGCGGTGCGATTCTGTCCCACTACTTGCTAAACATTGTGAGCTAAATGCCACACTCTAGCCTATATGAATAAATGTAAGCTAATGTACATTGATCAGATTCAGATCTCAGTTACTCCAGTCTGTAAATCTTATTTAACTTCACCCTGGTCAATGGAAATAAATTCAATTTACACAGGTATAAGAGAAAAGAGAACCTGGCTTTATGTATCTTTTGTTTGATGAATATAATCCCTTTATACACATAGTGTGTTGCAATATATCTCCGTAAGTTTAAAAGTTAATAAATAAACAAAAAAATAATTCACAATAGGTTTCAAGAGGCACAGAATTTGAAAGCTAATATTTATCCCTTACTGTAGAGACACAAACATTGAATAAATTCATTTAGAAACCATAGCTTCTATTAACATTAATTACATTTTCTCCCTCAGTGATTTTCAAATTCAGGTGGCTTCAAATTCAAATAAGAGATGGCTTATAGTAAGTCTAATAATTTTTCATTGCATCCTGGGTAATAAGTGCACAGTTAATAAACAGAGGTGGCTTCTAAATTAAGAAGATATATTGATATGTTAATATGTCTTTTTTGTTCCTTTGGGAGGTATGACTCCTTGGATTATTAGTTCTTATTCCGGTTGCTTATTGACTCTTCATTCTGTTTGCTCTCTGACCAAATACAGTAAATGAAAAATATAGACTGCCTTCACAAATAGAATGAAATATTAACAGTTGAGCTCTAATAACCTTCCTCAGAAACTTTAGCTCTTATCTACCTCACAAGATTAGATTTACATTTTAATACAATGGGGTTGTGTGAAATGTTTTGCAGGGCTCAAGGCTGGAGAATATAAGGGTTTGTTTGTTTTTTTACTTGAAAATGTTTTGCACTCAGTTGTTTGGTCATTGCCCTCATAAGAATTTTTTTTTAAAAATCTGGGATCACCGTGATCCCAGCAGTATGGTCTATGCAACCTGCGATTTTCAGACAACTTAATGGTGATCATGATATGAAAACTGAGGCACAGGGAGATTACACCCAACATATTCATAATTGGGTGTATACATTTAGTAAAAGGCATAAATGCTGATTTAAGTAAGATAATCTTTCAAATTGTGTAAGAAGAATTTTCACTTGATTCAACATGATCAGAATTTCTTAGCCTGTTCATCAAATCATGTCAAAGGGGCACTTTTATAATTGTTTTATTCCTCTTTCAATTTTATTTTATTTTTAATTAATGAAAAACCTACTGGGCTTAGCACTATGAAATGCCTGCTTATTACTGCTTTATTTTTCCTATAAAGAGAGCCAAGTGTTGAGGACATTTAAGTTTGACTGTGTTAGGAAAAGAATATTCTTTAGAACACCTTGTTCATTCAATGTATGGATTCTTTCCTGAAGAAAGAACCAGCAGTTTCAAAAGGGGTTTCCAGCAGAGGAACAAGAGTCCAATCTACTGCAGTTTGAAAGGAAAAACCTGAAGTGAAAAATTCTGAAAGCTCCCAGGACCGCAGGGTCTCCAAACCATTAGGGTTTCATATTAATTTAACATTAGAAATTAGAATAGAAACAAATATGAAAATATGCGATGTCAATTTTTGTTTTAAAAGCTCCTAAATTGAATGCACAAAATATGCAGCTGCATGCATGGCTCCCTATTTATGCTCATAGTCAGATATTTTGCATGTTCAATTTTGGTGCCTTTTTTTATAAAATACAGTCCCAAAGATTTTTTTCAACTTGGTATTACTCTGCCGGGAAGTACTGTTCTTGGGGAAAGATTCTACTTGCACCAAGACTGTAATTATGGCATTCAAGTTATATCACGTCTAAGGACCCAATCCTACAAGCATTTCTGCACATGATTAACTTTACACTTGTGATTAATCTTAGTGAGTTCATTGATGTCATTGGCACTAGAGCACATGCAGAAAGTTAAGCGAATGCTTAACAGTTTTCTTGAATTGGGGCCTTTCTGTTTATATAATCTTGTGTTCAGCTCGGATGCAGAATATGTATTTGTATGTATTTTATAAAATCAGCTGTGAATATATTCATAAGCAAGTCAGTTTATTTTTTAATATATCCAATGATTCATACTGAGTATCTAAGCTCAGAAAACAGGCCTTTTCTGAGAATGGGAGAACAATAGTAAGGTATAAACCTGCTGCTACAGATACCAGAACAAAATTGTCTATATTTTTCATTTATTCAACTGATCACATATGATCAATAGACTAACTCCAAAATTGCCTCTGTTGTAATTGTACTGTGAAATCACAACCCACCAGATTGGATTTCCTTAACCAAGCAATTACATTTTATATAAACAAAGAAAGGTTTATAAGAAGTGATACAAGATTAAAACAAATAATCTAATCACTTTACAAGACAGTACATTTCTCAGTAGCATCTCAAACCTGCTCTTCACATCTATTAGCCCAATCATGAGAGGCTGGAGCAGGTGCAACTCCTATTGAAGTCAGTGGTTATGAACCATCTGGGGTCCAATTCCCTTCTCACAACAGCTGTACATCAGTGTGATTCCATTGACTTCAGTGAAGTTTCTCCCAGTGCACTGGTTAAGCATGGGAGTAGCCCTCTTGAAATCTGTGGATTTAAGTGTTTGCTAGAATTGAGGCTTCCAGTGCAGAAGATAAGGTAATAATATTCACCGTTATAACATTTAATGCTTAAAAAAAAAAAAAGCAAGACGACAGTGTGTTGGAAGGGATATATAATTTCATGTTTCAGGATTTAAACCAATCTTTAACTATTAGGGGTGCAGATTACCTCACAACTGCCTACTGCAAAGTTTCTTGCACCTCCTTCCCAGCTAGCTGGTTCTGACCATGGTTGGAGACAGGATACTAGATTAGATGGACCTTGGATCTGATCCACTCTGGTAACTGTTACGTTCCTAAGGCTGTAATTGTACAAATAATGACCAAGCGTCAGCTAGTCTAGATCTTGAACACAAACACTCTGGGTTCAGTACCTCAAGTTATGATGGAAAACAAGTCCTACCAACTTTGGAGATGGAACAGGAGTAGGCTTGTGATTTCGAACATAATACCCACACGTCTAGCTCAGCTGTACTGGAAATGTGATTTAAAGTAGCCTTTTGTTGCCATAACACCATAGATTAAACTGGAAGCTGTGTGTGTTTACAACATGAAGTCCCCCAAATTAAACCAAGTTATTTTTTGAGTTTTGACTCAACTACCTGCTTTCATGTACAAAGCTTCATAACTTGGCTGTTTCATCATCCAGGCACACAGACTATTATACTGGCATCCAGGTCCAGGCTGTACACAAGCCATGATGACAATTTTTAAAGTGTAGATTTAAAAGTTTAAATTGAGTGCAGTAATCGCTTCCTGGGGTTCAAGTGTTAAGGAAGCATAGTAGCCACTGTTGGGAAAGAGATTAAAGTCTGTTTTCACTCTGAAAAATGAGTGTTAAAATGACAGTGTGTATACCTCAACTGCACATGAATTACACCTGTATTATATCCAAGTGGTATTCAGTACAATGTTTGCGGGGAATATTGATAGGTGCTTCATGGAATCCGTGTGATTCATACTAGGCTAGGGCAACTTTATTTTGCACAAGCTGTTAAACCAGTGGTGGGCAGCCTGCGGCCCATCAGGGTAGTCTGCTGGCAGGCTGCGAGACAGTTTGTTTATGTAAGCAGAGTCAGGATGAGCTCTACCCTGACATCTGGTGGTGAATTATGGTGAGTGTGGAAAAGAACTTCAGGGGCTGATCTTGTTTGCATAGGCACACCCACCCCGCCTAGCATGAGCCCACGGCAGCCCAAAATGGTCACTTTGGCTGCTGTGGGATCCCCAGTTTCTCTGTTATTGGGGCAGGAGGAATAAAGTGTTGTTACCCTGATTATGTGAATCAAGGACAATGAAACTGTTTTATGACAGAGGGTCTCACCATCACCTAAGTAGCACTCGCTAGAAAAGGGACATGGGTTCCAAAACCCAATGAATAGAGAGAGGCTGGGGACAGGTATTTGTACCTGATGGGATGGCCTGAAATACCAATTACACACCCTCCTCTCTCCACTGTTGAATAGCAGAGCTAATTTTGGTTCCATTAAGAGTCTGAGTTCACTTTGGGCCGATGGTGCACCAGCACTGGGGCTCCCCAAATACAAGCTGAAATCACTAAAGAGCTGAGATCACTGAGTGCTGTGTTAACTAGTGGGAGAGCCTGAAGATATATTGCTAAGCGGCTGGCAGAACGGAGCTGTTTGCGGGACGGTTGGAGCGGCCCACGAGACGGCGAGTGAAGCGGAGCAGTTTGCGGGACGGTTGAAGCGGCCCGCGGGACAGCGAGTGGAGCGGCTCATGGTGAAGGCTGCAGCAGAACCCCTAGGAGAGGCGGGGCAGTCGGCCTCGGACCACGTAAGGTGCCCCTTAACACCCCGTGTGCCCCTTTCCCCCCCTTCCACCCAGGCTGGGGGGGGTGTGTGTGTAAAACTCTGCAGATAAACTTTTGAACTCTGGGGCTGCACTGACCAAGGACAGAGAATTTTGGGGTGTTGGACTTTGGGGAGCACTTTTGGGTTGTTGGACTTAAGACACTGAGGGGAAAAGGATACTGCCAAACTTACTTGGGGGTGGGGCTTTTGCTCATGGTTTGTATTATGACTCCTGTTTGTGGTGTTTCCCCGATCTAATGCTGTAATGTTTCCCTCCTTTATTAAAAGGATTTTGCTACACTCAGACTCCGTGCTTGCGAGAGGGGAAGTATTGCCTCTTAGACCCGGTGGTATGAAATTGTCCCAGGTCACTGGGTGAGGGCTCGAGCCAGTTTTGCATTGTGTTATTGAAACAGAACACCTAGATACTGAACCCGGCCCTTGTTGCTGCCAACTCAGATGGGCAGAAGAGTTACATTTACATTGACCGTCCACAGGCACGGCTGCCCACAGCTCCCAGTGGCTCCGGTTCACCGTTCCCGGCCAATGGGAGCTGCGGAAAGCAGCATAGGCCGCAGAGACATGCTGGCCGCCGCTTCCCGCAGCTCCCATTGGCCAGGATGCTGCGGGCAGCTGTGCCTCCGGACGGTCAATGTAAACAAACTGTCTCGCGACTTGCCAGCGGATTACCCTGACGGGCCAGAAGTTGCTCACCACTGTGTTAAACGCTGCAATGCCAAGTTGCACCAGCAGTTAATTGCTATGTCTCTATCCCATCCCTGTATCCACAAATACACACCCCCTTTCTCCTTGTTGCTCAGTCCTTACATCCACACCTCTCACTCTCCAATGACATCTCATAGGTGCATATTTCAGCCTCAGTCCTGCCTATGCCATCATAGGCCAGCATTCTGACTTGTGATTTACAGTTAAACAAGGACTGAATTGGACCCTAAAAAGTAGATTATGCTATTAAGTAAAAATCCTGAATAGGGTGTGGTTCAGGGGGAAAGGGAAAAATTTGCACCATCCATTAGCAGGATGCATTGGCCAGTGTGTGTGTTTGGAGGAGGTGGGGAGACAAATCCAGAACCCCAGCTCCTTCCTTGCCCATTGGGATAATCTGTTCCCCTGAGGGGACCACAGACAGGAAGCAGTCTTTAGATTCCATCAGTCACTGGAATTGCAGTGCCAGAGAGAGAAGATTGCACAGTCATGCACTTTGTCTTTAAGGATGAAATTTTCAAAATGTCTAAGTGAAATAGGAGTAAACGTCCCATTGACATTCAAAATCCCACATTAAGTGCTCCTCTGTGCATCTGATTACCCATCCCTAATATAGACATCCACACAATTTGAAAAAAAAAGTGTTCGGTAGTTATTACAAAAGAAAGCAACCATCCTTAAAGCCATTATATTTAAAGGCCCACACATTTGTTGAAAAGATATTAGCATATAAAGTGTCTGAATATCAATCAATTGCATAGTCTCACAAGAGAACTGGCAGAAGCAATCGTTGTATTTGTAAATGAGTCAGGGCGTTAAAAACCAGATTTGTCACATGATTTAATACCCTATTTGTGTGCACAAATGTGCCTTTTGCGTGCTGAAGTTTAGACTTCCATTGAAAGTTTGACCTAACTAGGTCTTTCTCATCACTGACGATCATGTCCCAGCTCAATACTTTTCTAGCACTGATTTGTGGTGATGCATGCAGGGCCTGAGCAAAGAGATGTTTCCTGTTTTGTTATTAAACAAATAGAGGAATGTATGATTATGTAAAAATGTATATCAGTCTTAAATAACTAAGGTGAGATGGTGATTAGAGCTGTCTGAATAATTTCCAATTCTTTTTTTTTTTTTTTTAAAGTCATCTCTTTTTGAGTTTGTAGTTGTCCATCAGCAGATTTTTCCAGTTCTCAAATTTGCTAGTCACAATTAGTCAAATAATCTGTGAATACTTCATGTCCACTCAGACATAGTTTCATAGATTCCAAGGCCAGAAGGGACCATTGTGATCTAGTCCAGGGGTTGGCAACCTTTCAGAAGTGGTGTGCCGAGTCTTCATTTATTCACCCTAATTTAAGGTTTCGCGTGCCAGTAATACATTTTAACGTTTTTAGAAGGTCTCTTTCTATAAGTCTATAATATATAACTAAACTATTGTTGTATGTAAAGTAAATAAGGTTTTTAAAATGTTTAAGAAGCTTCATTTAAAATTAAATTAAAATGCAGAGCCCCCCGGACCGGTGGCCAGGATCCAGGCAGTGTGAGTGCCACTAAAAATCAGCTCGCGTGCCACTTTTGGCACACGTGCCATAGGTTGCCTACCCCGATCTAGTCTGACCTCCTGCATACATCAAGAACATTTCATTGTCAGTATTCAAGGTGTAGATCCGACACATGGTCATATGTTATGTTTCTGTTTCCTGACTGGATGAGCGTAACGCTGTGAATAAGGCTTCTGGTGAAAACATGTGTAATTATGAAGTCAAAATTCACTCTACATGAATGTTCTCCAGTATCCACTTAACATTTTCTGTTTACATTAACATTGCTGATAGTAAACTTTCATAATCATGAATATAAAATGCTATTGAACACAGTCAAATTGAAAGTGTTCAACACACATGCACACGAAGATGCCTAGACAGTCTTTTGCAATATGGACCTATCACTAGTAATTAATTATGCATGGTACCATGAAGATGATGTACATTACATTGTGTTACAAAGGAATTAAGGCTTTTAATGCTCTTCAGAATGGTTTTAGACTCTCCTGGTGATTGTGCTAACATTTTGCCTGGAGATAAGAGCTCTTTTAGGAGACAAAATTGAGAAGCCCTTTTATATTCAATGTCAATGTTTTGGGATGAGTTGTAGGAATCCTAGTAAAATCACGCCCAAAAGCACTTGTAATGTAGAGAACTGGTTGGAATACAAATTGGTCTGTCTTCCTATTTACACATATATTACATTACGCTCTCTAACCGATGTCTGACTTGTAGATGGAACACAGACAGCTGTTTATTGAAGGCCAGTTTGTGTGCTGCCTTTGTTCAGGCTCCTCTGTCCAGCCTTAGGCGGCTGTACTACAGCAATCCTCATGATCCCCGCACTCTAGTGTGTACATTGCTCTCTCCTGCTCCTCCCTAAGGAGCAAGTTGGCTGAAAGGGGTTGGGTAGTCGGTAGGCTCCCATAGTGTGGGGCAGGGACTCTAAAGGGAGCATTCTACACCAACTATTGTGTACCTTGCTGCTCAAGGAGCAGCACCAGGAGTAATCATGGCTGTCTGAGGCTCAACTTCCCCAGTGTTCTACCTGGCCAAGAGCAGCTCTAAACTTATTTATTTTGTCTCCTTTCCTTTTGCATTATATTAAGTGAACTAAAATGCTTTCTAAGCAATGTTTTTTTATTCATCCTTCTTCTGAGGTCTAATTATAAGGCTTCCTTCCTCCCCTCCCCCCGTAGTCATGAATTCTGGATGGAGACCATCATGGTTACATAGCTAGCTGTACCTGTGACCCCTCTCTTGTGTCTGAGTGCACCCCTTTACAGCTCAGGCCTCATGCCTTCACCTCTCTCAGGGTGGAATCCTGCAATTCTCCCTCTCAGACCAGCTGCTGGGCTACAGCATCCTGTATACCAATGCTGGTTCCTCAGCGGGTCCAACTGGCTTCAGCACCTGCAAGGTTTCCTCTTGGGAGCTTGGAACCACCAACATAAGAGAAAAGAGATTTTAAAATACTAAAATCTATACATCTGTCTTACTTTAAGCCCTACTACTCTTCAGACCCTCCAGCTGCATCTCTCTCTGCATCTGTCTGTTTTCCACAAACAGCAGTCTGACAACTGCCTCCCACTTCTCTCTAGAGAGACATTTTTTAATGGTTTAGTATCCTTTTGATCTTTTAACTCCCTAGCAAAACAAGTCTTGTAACTTGTCTGGTGCCTGGAAGTAGCATCTTCCCAGCTAATAGCTGAGGCACTGTCTCTTAATGACTCCTACGGCATTTACAAAAAGGTTGCTTATCTAGAGCCATTGTGTTGCCTTCCTTCTAACAGCTTTGTTATTAAACTAACCTATGCACAAAAATTGCAATAACCCAATATAGTCATACAGCACCTATCCCAATAACGAGCTCACATACACTATTCAAAAATCACGACAGATTAGCCCCACATCCTTCACAGACACAACGAACAATAAGTATCATACAAAGCAGAGATAAAGTTTTCTACCCCAGTCCTGGCTTGTGGGGGAGTGTTCCAGAGACATGTAGTCTGGTCAATGCTCCATTCCATGGCTGTGGAGTTCAGGTCAGGAGTTAAGGGGAATGTCATGAGACTGCCATTCACCAGAGGCACCTTCCAGCAGCAGGTCACACCACAAGTGCATCTGCCTCAGTTTCCCCTTCATTCACCCATGCAAAGGGATATTGTCTCTTTCAACAGCAAATTCAACCCCATTTTTTTCATATCAACTGTCAACATATCAATAATAAAAACCACTCCTCTCAAACCCCTAAAGTAAAACAACACAGCAGCCCTGCCATTCCATGCAAAGATCCCTGTTTCCAGGCCATCCATTCAAGAATCATTAGTCACAGTTCTTTAGCTCCTGTTTGAGGGCCCCACTCCACAGGCCTTCTACTCAAGAGTTCCAAGACCAACTTCCCTCCCACAAGTCTTCTCCTCTAGTCTGAAGTCAGGTCTCCTGCAACAGAACTCCCCACAGAGTGCCACTCTGTCTGTGAGTCCTACCCCTGCTCAGGGAACGTCTCTCCAGGACCAACCTCTTGGTCTCAGCTCAGCTTCTCATAGAAATCCATTCAGGCCTGCTGCAAGGGGGCTTTCTGCTGTGTTCCACTCAGCCAGGCCTCCCTGCCTGTGAGTCCCACCCCTTCTCCTGGAATCCACCCTCCAGCATCAGCCCTCTTGTTTTGGCTCAGCTTCCTGTAATCAGGCTGGTTCTTTCCCTTCTTCCTAGGACCTCTGCCTGAGCTCTCCTTTAACTCAGCAGGGGTTACTCAGCTCTGGCCAGTGCTCACCATCAACCTTTTGGTCTCTCCAGTGGCTGTCTATACCAGCTCTCCTCTACTGCTGCTGCTACTTCCTTCTGGGTTTTTGCTTTCTCCTTCAGGCAGCTCCCACCTGCCCTTGTCTGTTTCGCTCAGACAGCTTTGACTCACCAGGTCTCTCTCCCTTCCTAGGCCCAAAGGCCTTCACTTAAATGGAAGATAGCTAATGAGTCACAGGTGCACTGGACCTTGCTTTCTCTTAAAGCAGCAAATCACCCTGTATAACTCTATATAGAGAGATAAGATGATATATATCGTTGCTAGAGAGCCAGTGGCCTCAATTAAGAAAAAAATCCCCTTTATATGTATTAATCCTGTCTCTAAATCCAGGCTGAATCCTGTCTCTTCCAAAGGGCACATGGCTCATAATGTTTTTGACAATGCAACTTCTGCCCTAGACAAGCCCCTCACATGCACCATGAAGGAGAGAGGGTAAATGCATGTGTGTCAATGTACATACAGAATCAGGCATGCACTGAAAGCTAATTAACATAAATCCAGATTTTGACCCTAAGTGTTCTTCCTATAAACACAGAAGACCAAATATTATAGTCCTTCCTCAAACAAAACTACCAGGCAGTGGGAATTTCACCTTAGGGAGGCAATTGTCAGTTTACTTTTGAAAACACATAATAGCTTTAAGCACTATGCAGATTTATGGATGCATTTTAGTTAATTAGTTTGTTTAGCACCAATAATATATCAGTTGCTTTATGATGCATTATTCATACTTTATACATTTTAAGGTGATTTCTTTATCTACACTAACCAGATTAATGTTATGTTTGAATGGATACAGTTATCTGAGAAGTAATTGCATATTACTTGTTTATACAGGTCATTAACCCTGTCAAGTTTTAATTCTGGAAAAATAAAACCCCAAATGAAAACTGCTGTCTGAGCATGTTGGTTATTGTTGAAGAAAGGTTTGCATAAAGCAATGTTTCTAATAAAATAACTAAAACCTCTCAGATCCTGTATTCAAAATATGGTTTGACTAGAAGCTGACAAAAGGATCAATGTACACCTTAGTGAAAGACCTTCAAACTGGGAAACTGAATCAGTTACCATGCAGCAAGATTTTTCAAATGTGCAAAAATATTATTTTAATGTTTGTTTACAACATTCTACAACATAGTACCATAGCAATTGCTGTACCAGATCAGATGAGTGATCCATCTAGTACAGTATCCTGGCTTTGCTAATGTCCAGTACCAGATGCTTTGAAGAAAGGTTTAAAAAACAAAACAACAAAAACAACATACTGGACAATTACGGGATAAATTGCTCATAGCAAAAAAAATTTCCTAGCCCTTAAATTAGTGGTTGATTTACCTGAAATCTGAAGGTTTATATCCATAATAAAATTTTGGTATAATCCTGTGTAATACAATCAGGTGTTCTCATTAGCCATATAAGTACCCTATTTTCATTTACACTAAGGCCAGTTCAAACCACTCTGGGGATATAAAGGGCACTAAAGTGAGTGTCAATGTAATTTATGTTTGCTTTACAATTTATGTACACTACTTTACAGTAGTGCAAAGGGGCCTTTATATAAATGATAATCAGGTCCATAAATATAGCTAATGTTTTCTGAATTCTACTAAGCTTTTAGCTTAAGATACCTTGTATCAAAGAGTTCCATAAGTTAATTGTTTTATTTTTTAAAATCCTATATCAGTTTTGAATTTTTTACCTCTCAGATTCACTGAATGTTCCATTATTCTTGTATTACGAATGAGACTAAAGAGGGGTGCCTAATTTACTTTCTCAATTCCATTCATAATTTAATATACCTCTGTCATGTCAGCTCATATCCATGTTCTCTAAAAAAATAAATAGTGCCAGCTTTACAGCCTCTCTTTATAAAGAAATCTTTCCATATCGCTAATTCTGGTCACCCTGTTTCAAAAACGTATAGTAAAAAAGATTAAACATGATATATAAGCTGAAGTCATATAATTGATTTATATGGCATTATGGTATTTTCAGCATTATTTTTATCCCATTCTTATATACATGCTTTATTGACCACAACTACAAACAAATCAAGTGAAAATTTTCATTGACCTGTCCACAAGGATGCCAAAATCTTTTTTCCTGAGCAGATACAGTCAACGTAGAACCCAGAAATATATATGAGTATATATTATTTCTTCCAAATGCCATTTACCTTGCATGTGACAAAATTGAATTTCATCCTCAAATCATGATGCCCATTTACTTAGCTTTGTTATATTCCAATGATGATCCTCATGGTCTTCTCAAGTCCTGACTATCCTAAGTAGTTCTAGGTCACCTGTGTATTTTGCCTTTCCACTGGACACCCACAATTTTAGATGGATAATGAATATTATTTAAATAACATTAGTCCTAATATAAAACTATTAACTAGAATTAGTCAGGAAAAGATACGTATATTTCATACACACAACATAAATAAAAAATTGAAAGAAATAAACATTATTTCATTTTGGTAGAAATTTTCCAAGACATTTATTGTTTTCTCAATGAAAATTTTTAAATGATTTTTTTTTAAAAATGTTTCAAACGGTACTTTTTTTTCTTGTTTCAGGGAAGGGTCTGGGTACGAGCCCAAAATTTATGTTTTTCAACAAAGGAAAAATTGATTGGAGGGACAACTGATAAAAAGAGGACCTCATAGGGTCCTAGAGCTTGGGATCCAGCCTGAGCTTGAACACCTATACAGCAATTTTTCATCCCCAGAGCCTGAGTCAGCTGACCCATTTTTCATCCCTGTGTAGACATACCCTAAGGGTATGCAGTGTAAGCTCAGGATTCAAACTCTAGCTCAAGTCTAACCCCCCTTTTATCTACACTCAAATCACGCTAACCTAGTACTCAGACCCAGGGTTCCAGGACCCCAGAAGGGTGGAGGGTTCATGCCTGAGTCAAGCTGGGGCCCAAGATTCAAGCCCTATTGCTTTGTAGTGTAAATGCAGCCCTACTGAACTTGTGCTCTGGGAGCCTGAAAAAGTATCCCACAATCCCACTGATAGACTTTCCTTGTTCTCTGTACAGTTAAGTTTGGTAGACAGTCAAGTTTTTGCACACTGCACCACAAAGAATGGGCTAGAATGGCCACATTTTGGGAGGGTGCTAAGAAGTTGGGTGGTTGGAATTGGGTACACATAATACAGTGTAGACACTGGCGCCCCAGGTTGGGACCAATGTTTAACAATTCCTAACCTGGGGTTACAAATGTGTGTTGATATTCAAGGCCCAGGTTAACAAACCCAGGTTCTGCTCACTCGAATTCTACTAACCCTGGGCTTTCATTGTAGTGTAGACATACCCTTATCCTCTCTTCTTGACTTTTCTGCAAAAGTAGCTTATCCCTTTCGGGATAACATTGACCATAAAAATGCTGAAATGAGGAAAGCAGAATGCTTCAAAAGAGATTTTTTGAAGCCACACTTCTCCGGGCACAGATGTGGCAGTGCTCCTTCAACTTCTTTCTCCATCATGCGATCTTCAGCCTGAGAACATTATACAAGAGTAGTGAAGGGCCCGGTGACTCATGCATGGGTTTCTTGCATAAGGGACTGGGCAACATACCCGACACATGATTCTCTGACTATTTCTGAGCAAAGAATGGAATTTCTTGCTGGATTGGCAGAAAAAAATGAAAATCAGGGTTGCAGATTTTGAAACTTTAATTCTTCTGAGGTCTAGAATGGCATCTTTGACACTTTGATGAAAGTAGGCAAATACTTGTTCTCAAAAATGGATGAGCTGAACAGACAATGTAGCCAGAATGTGACTACAGAAACTACCACTTTCTATGGGTAAAATCCTGGCCCACTGAAGTTAATGGGAGTTTCATTTTACTATTACTATGTCATCCAAAACTCTTCTGCCTGTTGCATCTTGTCACTTTCTGGGGGAGGAACTTTTGTTTGTTTATGTTTGTGAAGCACCTTGCACAATGGAACCCCAGTCCTGAGTGAAGCCTCTAGCCACTACTGTTTTACAAATAATTAGAGCTGGTCAACTTTTTATATATATATATATATATACGGTATATAAAGTTGCAGGAGGGAAGCCAGAAGATGGACTTTCTTGTGAAAAATTGTTGACATTATCAACTTTTTTTATTTCATTCTTTTTTTTACCATATATTTAACTGAGATTTTTATCAAAAGCTTGATTTTTTCATTTACTGAAAACCTGGCTTTCAGAGAAAAAAAGACTGAAATTCCAAAATTATAAAAACAGTAACCAAATTTCAATAATTATTTTGACAACCATTTCTATAAATACATTGATAAAAATATCACCAAAATCACAAAAAAAATGAACCCTGTGAAACAAAAAGGACCTCAAATTTTCAATTATTTTTCATGAACTTCATTCATGTTTTCAACCAGCATTCATAAAATAATGTTCGCAGAAATCCTTAAAGGAGTATCATCCAGGATTAAAATGTCTCTTTTCCACTTTGATGACATTTTTTCCCAGTGATTGATATAATTATTATATTCTTTGCATGGAGGATCCTGGCTTTCCCATACCTCACACTTTGTATCAAGAAATGGAGTTTGCACATGTAAATTTGGACTTATGGGCACCTAAGCATTTTTGTTATATTAGTCTCCACTCCCATTTCTGGCTATCTATATTGTGCGGAGAGGTTGGATGCTACAGCAGATGTGGGAGGATACATGTCTGACAGCTCTTTCCCTTTTCTGCTAAGATTCATCATTATCCTGATTAGAAGGGGCGGGGGGAGGAGTAAGAATTGAAACGAGAATGTGTTGAACAGGCCTGGATCTATTCAAAGAAAGAGAGAACACAGTCTCATTAGTTAATGATAAAGCTAGAAAAATAATGAATTTTATCTGAAACAAAAGGAATTCAGTTTAACAGCAGAAAAACTCTGTTTACAGTGAAGCCTATTAGTCAGCTAGAACAAGCTCAGTTTCAAAGAGGAATACAAATTATTTGAAATGCTAAAGTCACACAGGCTCAAATTTTCAAAAGCCTCCATTGTAGGTGCCTTGAGATTTTTGGGTGCCCAAACAGAAACATGGAGAGTCTAACCCAAGAAACCCTTAATGCCAACTGGCAAGGACGTACAGGAATGTTCTGATTCTGGTATGTGCATTCTGGTTCACAAAAGAATGTTGTGAGGTCTGAAAAGAAAGCTGGGGTCACACTGGTCATTAATATCATTGTGAAATGTATGTACAGATGCTATATAAGGAGTTTGTACATATACTGAAAATATCTTCTTAGAGTCTGTATCAAGGTCTGAGTCACCAGCAGAAACAGGTTATCTGTCTGACAAGAGATGTTTATTCACCTGTCTCTCTGTTGGACGTTAATTAATCCATGTAAGCTAACACGATGGCTACAACATCTACATAGGAAGTCAGCAGAAAGATGTGAAGGCAACAGGGAAGGAGCACGCAGGAAAAACAAGCAGTTATGCTCTCTCTGAGTACAGACAATGAACTTTGGGAGTATAACTAGAAGGCAAAGTAGACATCCCCTTTTCCTGCACCTAGGAATTAAACAATGCGTTTACATTCATGAAAATGGGATCACAACCATTCTTGGCCAAAACACTGCAGAGGACTTTGGTGATGAGATAAACTTCCTTAAAGTTTATCCTTAAACAGGTGGTTAACCTGTTACTTAAGTTTAGTCTTTAGAAAGTATGTTATGATTTTGTTTTATATGTTGCCATTTGTTGCCAATATTGTTTCCTTACTCACTATCACTAGAATCTTGAATCTTTGATAATAAACATATTATTGTTTTCACTAGAAATATATCTCAGTTGTGTGGTATTAAGCAAATTGTTGATCCTGAGCTGAATCATACTAGTTGATGTGTGCTGGTCCTTTGGAAACAGTGGATTTGCTAATTCTGTGAGTATCCAGCCCCTGACACTGGCTACCACAAGGGAATGCTTCAAGGTGTAGAAGCAGAGAAAGAACTGACAAGGATTTGTAGGTGATTTCAATGCATGACAGTCTCTGTTAGCAAGAGTCAGGCTAACTATAACCCTAATAATGCGAGATCTGTAGAAGCGAGGACTGTGTGAGGCGAGTGGGAAAGAACTGTGTGAGAAGTTGCTGTGACCTTGTGTAGATAACATTTGGAATGTGGACTAGAGTCTAAATAAGTGAGAAAAATAAGTTAGCAGGATGATCTATGTATAAACAAAATGCAGTTGTTGCTTATTATTGTCTGTAACAAAAGGTATAAATGCTTGCTGTAATTGTTTACCTGTAGAGAGACCTGTTCAGCCCTCTCCCTCCACGCAATTGCTAGAGATAATAAAGTATCTGACTTCGCTGCACCCAACCTAAAGAGTGAGAACTGTGTTTTTCTCCGACAATTTGGGGGCTCGTCCGGGATGGCAATGCCCGCTGAGACAACGGCAGCTGCTGCGGATCATTCCCCTTCGAACCCCATGGCACCACAAGAGAGGTATGAGACCTTTTGAAATCTCTATTGGGGTGTCGGAGGAGGACTGTCCATGGAGCAGTCTGTTCCTGTTGGGCTTACGCCATCCGAACTTATTGACTGTGCAGCAAGATCAGATGCAGAGCGGTGCTGGGGAATTGTTTTGCCGCCCCCAATCAGGTTAGTTATGTGGTGCTGGGGACTTAGTTTTGCCACCCCCAATAAGGTTAATGCATAAAGGAAATGCATTAGGTTAATGCACCGGTGCAGCGGGGTTGTAGTAACGCCCTCAGAGAAGAACACAGGTGTGTTCAGTCTGGACAGAGGGGTTGTGGTGACGCCCTCCGGTTAAAATAAAAAGAGGAAAAAGATAAAAAGAGGAGAAAACCGATGCATCGTGGTATTTAGAAAAGAGGCCTTGGGGGGGGTGTGTGTATACACCTGTGTGTGTGAATGGGAGTTGCCGGAAGACGCCCAGAGTATTCTGCGAAGCGTAAGCTCGTGACCAGAATCTTCTATAGAAAGCCCGGTATACTCTCCAGCTAGAGGATCTGTAGAAGATCCGACCCACGGTGGGCTGACTCGGCCTGGCATCGTCCGGCGAGAAAGCTACCTGGGTCTAGGAGTGTGTGAACCCATCTTCCCTCCCCTTCTCCTCTCTGTGTGAGCCACTGACAGTCTAATTATCTCACTGGATGCAATTAGAGTAAGTGGTGCCGTCTCTCTAAGACTAGCCGATGCTCTTTGCTGAAGGGAGGTGTAGGAAGGTCGTGGCCATCCTCGTTAGTCTTTCCTGTGTGAGTACCCTGTAGGGAGAGACCTTTAGTTTATGAGTTGCTAGCGCGGACAGGGCGTTCTCCCTCTGTGTGTGTGATTGGAAAATGGGTGGGGGACAGTCTACGCAGTCTCACTCACACCCCCTAAGGGTACCCCAGCTTATTTCATGTACGTACATTATAGTCCTAAAACCTGCAGGTATTTAGAGAATTGGAATTTTAGCACGCGTGATAATCCATCTAAACAATGCCCACTAGAAGGTACCTTCAATCTAGATAAGATCCTACATCTCAGAGGAGCTTTTAATCACCAAAAAGCCTCTGACATACAGTGGGAGCAATTTGTCTATAGCATCCAGATGCCTCCCTACCCAAATCATTTTATTAACTCCCTCGGCTTCTTTATATCCCCAAGTAAGGTAAGGCTGAAAGCGAGGAGGGAAAGGAATGGGTTAATTTGGAAAATTCACCCTCCTAGCTAGATAAAGAGAAAAGCTGATCTGCGTTCAAGGTCAAGAATCGACACAGACCATGCCAAGTACAAAGGAAAACTGCTTTCGGCCCCAGCTGGCTGTGGAAAAAAATATAGACAGAGGCAAACCAAAGGCAATACAAGTTATAGGACTGAGATTACGTTTGCAAAGCTTAACTGTCCAGTGAGATCCAACAGTCTGCCTTTGCGACCCTGGAGCCGGCGTGGTTTGAGGACGCTGAAGAAACCACAGGCAGCCGGCCTGGATTGGAATCTCTGAAAGAGATGCTGCAGGAGATCCCAGGGTGTAAAAGAACAGCCCTCCCAAGAGAGGAAGCAAGTTGGAGATTCTGGACAAGCAGTATACAGGATAATCTCCCGTCCAACTCCCCTTCTCTGGACGTTATACACAGACGTGGCCAGTCTGGACGTACGTGTGTGAGTATGAAAGTGGCTTAGGGCTTGGGGCATTAATGTTTTTTTTCCTTGAGTGATATGGGAGTGTTCCCAGCACTCTCTGTTGTTGTTTTATTTATTTTTTTAATGAAGCTTTAAAATTCAGTCATATGGTGTTTTCTTTATCTTCCCCCAACGATCCTGCCATGTCAGCCTGATCACCTGACACGAGGAATAGATTGTTAACCAAAATCTGTCAGTTTGGTGCAAAATTGAGAAGAGGAGGGGAGTCCTGCAGAATGCACACCATCTATTTGTTTTGCCCTTGTTATTTTATGTTTGCTTTGCTTGGTATTGTTGGTGTTATATGTTGAGGACTGCATGATTAAAAGTGTGCCCACTCTCAGCCACAGTAAGTCTGAGAACCGGAGAGGGGTTTAGCATTCCTCTCTCCAACCCGGTTGACCGGGAAGGGTGTCAGATGGATCTACCCCCAGTCATAGCAGGACTGGGCAATAGAGAAGTTGGAGAAAGAGATGTGTACTTGATAACTAGAATTGAGCAATTAAGAGCATAGATCATGAACCAGGCAGCAACTCAAACCTAGGGCAAGTTGCAAGCCTTGAGACAGGACTTCCAGGCAGAAAAGGAAGCACTGGCTAAGCAAGTACTGGTCCTTCAGGGACTTGTCAAAATTTAACCATTTGTGCTCAGCATACGCCGTAACAGCAGTGTTTGCCACAAGAGAAAATTGAATAGTTAAACGCCAATGGGCTATGCGTTTTTGCCCAGGTGGCAAGCCTCACAAGGGAGGACTCGGGTAGCCTTGTGAGTAAGAATGTTTAAGGGAAGAGACCAGGAAGGGTGGGGGCTAGTTGAGAAGCCCACCCTCCTAGGTAAATTGGTAGTGGAAAAAGCCGGTGCCCATGGAAGGGACGGTTCAGCGAGAAAAGCAGGATCGGGCCCAAGCGGGCAGGCAACAGATAGAGTATTTGGAAAAAAAGCTGGAAACTTTGAGGGCATAGTGGAAGGAAAGGAGTAAGTAATTATAAAATGGGGATTTCAAATCCCCAGGACAATAATTGGAATGGTAAAATCTGAGTTGACTGGGTGTCGTTCTGGAAGACAAGCAAGTGATTTAAGGAAAGAGAGTGAGAAGTTAACTCTGTAGTTGCTAGAGGGAATTAAGCAGTGAAACTTGGTAGGAATGTCGGTAAGTAATCCAGGCAAGAGGTTATTTAAGTGGAATTATTCGACTATGAATAAGTTAGTCGAATTTGCTGAAGAACACTCCTGCTGTGTACAATCTGTGTTTTATAAGTTTGAGATGAATTGGTATTGTTTAAAGTTGCAAAACCGAGAATACTTTTGCCAGACACAGGAAACTAGTGTTGTTTAATATGGTATTTAGCATTTAATCCTTAAGGTGACTTAATGCTTTACAAGATTTAAAATGTTTTAAATAAAGACCAAAGGTTGTGGCTGCAGCAGGG
Source organism: Platysternon megacephalum (assembly GCA_003942145.1). Classification (NCBI taxonomy): domain Eukaryota; kingdom Metazoa; phylum Chordata; order Testudines; family Platysternidae; genus Platysternon; species Platysternon megacephalum. Next base: position 272,340 of record QXTE01000177.1, on the reverse strand, counting down.
TAGTCAAAACCAGGAGAATAAAAGATTTGAATTTGTTTTTGGGTAACAAAATAGCAGATAAAAGATCTGGTAAAGAGAGAGAAGGACAGTGCCCCTGGCTCTGTGTGGTCGAGCTGTCACTTTACTAGGGGTGCATGGAGATTTTGTAAGCACAAAAGAAACAGTTACACCTTGTGTAGAAATTAATGTGACTAGTGTTGTGGAAGTTGAATTATGGAGGAAATGTGCATTTTCCCCAGAACATGTGCAGTATATATTGTAGCAGGGGTAAAGAAATGCAAACCTACCATGCTATTTAATTAAAATCCTATTAGGCTCTAAGGGGTACTATAAGTAGTGTTTTCTTTCAGATCACTGTGTGTTTGAAAGCAGGAGTTAGAAGTAAAAAGCAAAAGTCTGGGAAAGTTAATTGTGTCCCTTTTTAAGTAAGAGTCTTTAAGCTGTGGATAGCTTTGGATCCAGAAGCAAGCCAGAAAGCATCTGTACTAATGCAAATTATCTAACTGATAAGGTAAAAGTCACTGAAACCTGGGCTGCCTATGAAACAAATACAAGAAAATATGGGGTAATTCCTCTGTTTTGCCTGAAATCAACAAGAGTATTTGTATATAAAGGAAATATTTTAAGCAATGACTGATTGCCCATAAGGGGTAGACCTCTGTTCTTTTGTCTTTGAGATAATCAGAGAAAACTGATGCCAGCTGAACAGCATTCAACATACCATGCATTTACTGGCACAATAGGAATTATGTTCTGTGTTCTATGTCCTGTCTTGTGGTGTTTGTCTTGTGGCCAGAATTGTTGTGTTTAATATTTTCATAAGACAATCTAGTTCAAAACTAAATAGAAGGGTTAAATCAAAAAAAGCAGATACTTGTTTTATTCAACTGGAATACAAAGTGTTTGGATAATATCAGGAAAATGTGATATACGAAAGTCTAACACATTTGCTTAAGTAAGAAAAAGAAACTTCATTGGCCAGATTTTTTAATTGAAAAAATTGTTATTAAAATTTGCATGCCAACAGTCTTTGGAAGCAAGGACATGAAAGGTTAACCCACTCACTATATTGCACATGGGATCCTTCTGGCTACCTCAGATTTCTAGCCAGAGGGCTGGGGAGGGAGGAAAGCTATTGGACAGAAGAGGTTGTACTGAGTGGACTCCTCAGAAGTGGGTGTGCTTGTCCTGACTTTTTGCTCCAAAGCTCTGTAATAAAGTTATTTTACTGGAAGGGTATATGTGGCATACATTGAATAATAAGACTAAAGTACTGTATAATGGCGACGTGTATGTGTTCATTGTTGGGAAAAGGTGTATGAGTGAAGAGTGGAAGTTTCCTTTGTAGGTTAAAAGAAGCCAAGTAGGGGCGAAGGAATAAGAACAGAACGAGTTAACTGGAAAAAAAATAGCTAGCAAGCTCAGTCCAAAGATAAGACGCTGGCCCCATTCAAGGACACTGTTCACAGCTAAGACTTGGCTGACAACCAAGAAAACGGGGGGCTTGAATGTGCCCAAGCAGCTGTAAAATCTGAAAAACACTGCCAGTCATTAATGAAATGTGTTAGGTTTCTTTTCTCACAGGTAAAGAAGCGCTAGCCAAAGACCCTAGCAGCCCTGCCACTCCTTGGAACCAGGAGACTGGATCTATGTAAAGATCCACAACGGAAGACTGCTCTGGATCCACACTGGAAAGGCCCTTTCCAAGTCCTGTTAACCACCAACACTGCCGTGAAGTGCCAAGGACTGCCTACCTGGACCCATGCTTCTTACTGCAAAAAGACCCCTCCACCTGGAGATGACTCTCCAACTGAAGATCAGCCTATTTCTCCTTCTAGCTCTGCTGTGACTTCTGGACAGCAGGGAAAAAGGACAAGGTGAAGTGCTAGTAACCTCTCCCTTGTCCACTGACAGACCTACTGTGCCTTTGGATTTTTCTAGAAGAAGCAAAACCCATGACAGGGTGATGTGCTGGTAACCTCTCCCCTGTATGATGCTGAACCACGACTGTTTCAGGAAAAGAGAAGAAGGAATACTCGCTCCATTGAAACCACCAAAGTCCAGGGATTCCTGCCTACAAAAGACATTAAGAACTGCCCCTGGTGAAGAAACAAGGAATTATACACTGGCAGGAAGAAACTTGTGGGACCCATGCTTGGGAATGTGGTATTGATTGGATTTTGGGGGTTTATTCTACAGGCTGCGCCCTGTGTTTTGGATAAGTCCTTCAGCATGTATTGTCCTTTCTAATTGGATTTTAAATGACAAGTACCAAAGGCACCTTGTTGCCCCTGCCATCTCCTCCATTACACTATTACCCCTGCAATACATCCAAATACAGACAATGCCATATATTTGTTAAAACCAATGGCCAAGGCCTTCACACTTTAGTGATTTATTTAAATATTGTTTGGAAAAAAATATTTTTAAGGTTCAGGATATCCCATATAAGCAAACAATTGAGTTGAAAAAGACTGGTCAGAGGAGATAAAAGTATATGATAACACTACAAATGAACCCCAAGAATCTGTAATTGAAATTGATGGGTTCTATAGCGAAGTAGATATGATGGCTGTCCCTGGAGTTTGCAAGGTGTTACATGAAAGAGGCCCTTATTGTTATTTGGTCACCCAATTAGTGAATAATTAAACGAATACCCAAAGAGTTTGTTCTGCCACTGGAAATTTTACCTATATAGAAATTATTCCAGTAATTAATAATGTAACCTGTACCTTATTGCAATATACCCCCCCCCTCTTATGCCATTAACATTGATGTCTCCTGGAAGTATATAAAGGGGTACAACCAACAGATGTGGTATAGTACTACACCAAAGAGAGATGGTATTGAAGATCACTGAGGTTGGGAAGGTATTGCAGTGGGATTTGGCATGTTCAGAATTCAAGATTTCCTGAATGACCAGCTGATGGCCATTCGGAGTGATCTTGAGCATGAGGCATAGCCTACTGCCCTTACAGATACCTCAGGAATGCCATCTGATTTGTGGCCATGGAGACATACTTGGAGATTTTCAGGATGGAGTTGTATATACTCACAGTGCTCCTCCCAAGCATATGGGCCGGTAGGAGGGGGTGTGGGCTCCCACATACCGAACCCTGCCAGGTCCATGGGAAGGATGCATGTGGGACTGGATTATTCACCATGATATCTGGGAGATTAGACACCTGGTATGCCTAGCCAATTTGTTGTTAGTGCTCCTGGATTAACACCCGACATCTGGATGGGGTTAGGGAGTCAATGGACATTTTGGCCATTAGAACCCCCACAGTTTCAGTGTATACATAAACTGAAGCCAGGGGAAGTTGTCACTGTTCATGACAATGTTTGCTGGGAGGGTATTGGACAAGGAACTACCATGACAGAACACTTACTTTTTCAAGCTAATGATAGCTGTGTGTATATTAAAACCACCATGTTGCGAGATATACATTTTAATCTCACTACTGCTGCAGGCAATCATATTATTTACTGGCCTGCGGATAGAATCTTACAAGTAGCCCTTAGGTTTCAGATACCCTTTAATTGGATTAGGTCAGTGCTTGATTGATTTCAAAATTTGCATTCACTGTTACCAGAGGTTCAAAGAATCTCTGGATTACAAGGGCAAATTCATATACTTCAAAATATATATCAAGTTGAAAAGAATGCCTTTCATACAGCTTATAGAGTGTCTACTTTATGTACTAAGTATGATGTATTGTGCTTTATGACTAAAACTGTACAACAACCCCATCATATTATTGCTATGGGAATGTTACTGCTTATATTGTTGTTATTTAGTTTAGGATTATGTTATTGTTGTTGTAAAGGACGTAATAATAGTAATACCTTTCATGTCCATTCTAACCATGCATTGTCATTACATCCAATCAAAACCCCTAAGGTTGAAGCGTCTGATGTAGAATCTGAAATCCAAGGCTTAATGCAAATAGAGGTTTGAGAATGTTGTTGTACTGGAAGTACAAAAGGAGGGAGGTGTGGAAGCAGAGAAAGAACTGACAAGGATTTGTAGGGGATTTCAATGCATGACAGTCTCTGTTAGCAAGAATCAGGCTAAATGTAACCCTAATAACGCGAGATTTGTAGAAGAGAGGACTGTATGAGGCGAGTGGGAAAGAACTGTGTGAGAAGTTGCTGTGACCTTGTGTAGATAACATTTGGAATGTGGACTAGAGTCTAAATAAGTGAGAAAAATAAGTTAGCAGGATGATCTATGTATCACAAACAAAATGCAGTTGTTGCTTATTATTGTCTGTAACAAAAGGTATAAATGCTTGCTGTAATTGTTTACCTGTAGAGAGACCTGTTCAGCTCTCTCCCTCCACGCAATTGCTAGAGATAATAAAGTATCTGACTTCGCTGCACCCAACCAAAAGAGTGAGAACTGTGTTTTTCTCCGACAAAGGGGACTTGTGGGTAGCAGTGCACCTATTAACCTGCAAATCAAAGTGAGGCCAGGCGTAGCCCAGAGGAGAGTCCTTGAGTGGCTACCAGGCTGGTGATGTCAGGTAGCTGACACCCAGCCAAGCACAAGCAAGATTCCCTCATGCTGGAGGCAAGGGGTAACAAGGTGACTCACCGCTCTGGGTACCTCAAGAACTATCACAGAAGGATTGCTGGGCACTCACAGGCAGAGCTGTGTGAATAACCAATGTTTTGGTTCATTGGCCAAACCGAAACATAAAATGAAATTAAAAAATGGTTTCAGGTCAACCCAAAACAAAAATTATTCCCATTGACTTCAGTGGAGCTGCACGGACTTACACCAGGTGAAGATCTAGCCCTTTATCTTTAAAAGAAAAAATATAAAATTCTCAAGCTGCAGTATTACTAAGTAAAGCAACCATGTGATTTTGTTGTTGCTAATCTTGTCCCCTTACCTTTTAACTCCCCAGCATTTGTTCTCACTGTGTCTCATGTCTTCATTTAGGCCTTGCTCCTGCAATATGATCTATGAGGATGGAATCCTACATACATGCCGAGTTTTATTGAACTAATCAAGGCTCTGGAAAGGGATAGAAATGCAACTGAGTGAGCATTTGTTTTTTGGTTCTGTGGCCAAACTGAAAAATCTGAAAAAAAATTGTTTCAGGTCCACCTAAAATGGATTTTTTTTTTTCCCACTGAAACAACCTCTCCACCCCCCAAATTCATTTTGGGTTGAACAAAATGTTCTGCTTAACCTTTTAGTTTAACAAATTTAGATTTAACAAATCCAGCTAACTTTCAAAATGAAATGTTTTGAAATGAAAAGCATTTCATTTCAAAATGTCAAAATAAAATGTTTTGATTTTTTGAAGTTTTTTCATTTTTTCACCAAAATTATTCTCTGAATTTGACCCAAAATCATGAATAGTTTCAGCTGACCCAGAATACATTTTTTAGCGAATAAATTTTTGTCTGAAATATTTCACCATGCTCTATGCAGGAATCCACATGCACAGTTCCAGTTGTAGGAGTGGGGTCTAAGGGCTTGTGTATACAGAACAGCAATGAACATGGGGGGGAGGCAGTGATTTCTAAACCGCACCAACGTGTTACACATAACTGGCCCATGTAGACTCTGCTGGCACAAATTAAAAATTCCCTAGTGCACATAAATGTAGACCTGTGCACTAGAAAACTTTTAGTTTGTTACTGTACTGAAAGAAGAGAAGCATTACCAGCTAAAACAAGAAGCTTCACCACCTAAATCATAACAAGTTAATAGAAGTTTAGGAAAGAAACACATAGCACTTAGGAAGGCATAGAAACTACTGATAACATTTACATAGAAGCTTTTATCCAGTGAGTACAAATTATATTTTATTTCACCCACCTGCTAAATACAGCTAGATCGAGGGCAAAACACAGCACCTGTTTAACAACATATAGCAGGGATCGGCAACCTTTGGCATGTGGCCCGTCAGGGAAATCCGCTGGTGGGACGGGACGATTTGTTTACCTGCAGCGTCCGCAGGTTCGGCCAATCGCAGCTCCCACTGGCCGCGGTTCGCCGTTCCAGGTCAATGGGGGCTGCGGGAAGTAGCGGCCAGCACATCCCTCGGCCCGCACCGCTTCCCGCAGCCCCCATTGGCCTGGAACGATGAACCGCGGGCAGTGGAAGCGGCGATTGGCCAAACCTGTGGATGCTGCAAGTAAACAAACTGTCCCAGGCCGCCAGCAGATTTCCCTGATGGGCCGCGTGCCAAAGGTTGCCAATCCCTGACATATAGCAACTTTTTAGGGATAGAAGAATACCACAGACAGCTAAAATTGCAAGAGAAATCTAGGTAGGCAGGTGGAAATTGACTAGGAAGCCAAAGTAAACAACTTCAAGCTATTGAAAGCAGCCTTGGCCTCAGTCTTATGTCTCCTCAGACCAGTGTGCCAAACTTTAGGCCAGGGCACTAGAATTTTTGCCACCTCTTGTAATGTGATTGCAAGTCTTGTAATATCTGGTGTAATTAATTAAATTTCCAGCTGCTGGAATCAAAAGATTGCAGAGGAATCTCAGCTTTCATTTTTAAAAAGTATATTTCTAGCCCTTTTTGACATAGAGAAAAGCTTGAAAACATGAAGTGAGTGACCCCTATGGGTTCAGAAACAAGAAAGAAAATGAAAAGAACCCGTTTATTTTATTTATTTTTAAATCTCATGACTTCTAAGCACTCTCATAATTGTTGAACATTTGGAGTTAGCAATGCTGCATTAGTTTACAGTGATTCATAGTGAAAATGCTACCTATGGGATGACAGCCCCACCCCATGATATTGCCTTTTACTGAAGCACTCTGGAGGTCTCTTGTTTAAGTGATGTCTCAGCCCAACTTGTATAGCTGGGGAGATCTGACAGGAGCACAGTTGAAAGGGGAATATCTGCAGATAAAGGAATAAATATACTGTGGTAACAGTCTCCCCTCTTTTCTACATTTCCTCAGAGTTGAGGTATATATATATACACTGTGCTTCCACAGTGAAGTGATTAGGGAGTGATGAGGGTAAATCTTTATTAGAAAAGCTCAGTTTTAACTATCATTGAGGTGAAATTTATACTGCCAGGAGCACAAGTTATGTTACACATTGCAATAGAAGAGGAGGAGAATGAACTATAAATTATACAATTTTAAATTCAATATGTTCCCTTTTTACAGTACCAGTATTATAGCTTGTCATATACACTTTCAAAAGGATATCATAATTGTAATAGGGGCAGTTATAGATGATCAATAATATTTTGCCTCTAACCCATTTCTTCTGTTATAAATAGGCCTATATTTTTTTCATTTTCTCCTGAATAATTTAAGGAAAGTGTTTCCTGAACTGTACTGTATGTAATTGGGGCTCTTTTCTGCAGGGAAGCCCTGGAGAATAAAAGATTTGAATAGAACAGCTATTGTCTGAGAAAGTTTGTCTGCAGATTGTCTGAGAAAGTGCCAAACTTGATACATCTCCTCTCCCTTCCTGATAGGATATCATGAAAAGTAAGGGACGTCAGCCAGGGATCAGAGGGAGTTGGACATAGGAGGCATCTCTAACCAAACCAAAACATATCCTATATACTCTTTGGAGAAGAACTACTGATCTTAGACAAGGAGAGGTAATGATAATACAATTTTTCAGACTACTTACTTATTTGAACAGCAAATTTAAATTCTAATGCAATTAGTCCTTAGCAGATGACTAGAAAATAACAAGAATTGTTTTTACTAGACAATACAAGTACTTGGCTCAGCATGAGCTAGGATCACTTCTTTTTGTATCTTACTTCAGGTAGTAGAGGTGCTCCTAAGTATCAGATTCCTTTGTTCTGGTGTAAAGATGACACTACTGCATCTTACATTTGCTGTTGACCTAGCTAGGTACTTTTCTGACCTGGTGCTGGTAGAGCACAGACTTATTGTTCTGGATGACTTTGACGTCCATGCCAACAATAACCATTGTAAATTGATTCAGGATAGCAAGCACAGCATGGTGACCATGGAACAATTCCAGGTGGTCTGGCTGGTCTCATACAGAAACTTCTCAGCAGCATTCTTTGGGGCTCGTACTGATGTCAAACTCTTGTCACTATCTCATTTATGCTAAGATCAAGGCTCACTCATGCTTCCAAATTAATTCTATCCACTTTTCAAAGGTAACCATCAAAGGTGCACCAAGAAGTCTGTTGCTGAGTCATCTACTTCCTCATCTCTAAATTATGTATCTAGAAACTAGAACAGCAAAAGGCATGAACTCTTTTCAACTTCAAATTTTTCTTCCTCTTCTCCTAGTAGATTATTTCCCTGCTCTCTCACCTTCCCTGCATATAACAAAGCACAATTCAACCAACCAGTCTTTGCTTCCCCCCATTTCCATGATGCCTCTGGACAGTTTGACCCAAAGTTTTCCCCACTCCCATAGCTCTGCATTCTGTCTTATGGTTATTTTCTCTGCTGTCTCCCCACATGAAAGCACAGATGCACAGCAAGAAAGCATGTGTATAATGAGTGCTATTTGTACTATCCAGAACTCTTCTACTAGGGGAATATACATGGGAAAGCCCATGTACAACATGAGCAATTTTTTCAGGGGATTACTCTTATGCCCTCCTCTTGTATGCCCATGAGCAATGGGCCTATTATGGGTTGGTGGAAAGAATCTGGTTGAGTTGGAAGGAGCAATGAAGCATGATAGAACCATGGTGTAAGAGGAGAAGGAAAGGAAAACAGGAACTTAAAAATGTAAAGCAAAGCTTTGGATGATCTTAGAAAATTTGGATGCTTATCAGAATTCAGCCTCTTGAGCTTTGCCTATTTTTTTCTAATTCTGCCCGGAGTAATCTCAGTTTAAAAAAAAAATACAGCAGGCATCATAAGTAAATAGTGTTTCTTGTTTTCTGTCCTTCATTTTGTAGTCTAACTCACTGAGAAAACAAGAAATTTCCACAGAAAAATGTGGAAGAAGGGCTGTTGATTTTACAGACAGAAAATTACGGAAGAAAACATTACAGTTTCACTTTAAAGCGTCCCATATATGTACATTCTGATGTGATAAACTTCCTTTTGAATACCAAATTTTTTTTTACAAATGGCACCATTTTCCATTCAAATTGAAATTTCAACACGATAGAAGAGTTTGTGAAAAGCTACAAAACTTTCCAAGGTTAAAACCAAGGCTTCCAAGAGCATCTTCGGTTCTTTTTAAAACGTAAGAGGCAAGGAATTAGCATTTTGAGTTTGTCCAAAGGTAGCTGTTAGGAGATGGCATTTATTTTAATTAGATTTTTTTCTGGCCATTAAAATCAGTTTACAACTGCTAATTCCTCCTATCAAATAATGAAAGAAAAACTGGAGAATTCTCCATGTGTATGTGTGACAGGACAATGCTATGTCCCATCCTCTGATACCCCAGAAACTGCTCAGACCCACTTTTTTTAGTGTTCTGTCTGTATTTTATTCCACAACCTCCCACCAACATCAGTTGAGTGCAACATCACATTTTTTAATCCCTCCATCTTTCAATCCCTCTTTACCAGGTGTCTAGGAGGGAAAGCGATCTCCCTGTCTTGGGAGTGTTCTCACTCAGTCCAGTCCAATCCATAATTGCACTATCCCTCCACCCTTGTAACACTTCTTTCCTGGTTTTTATCAGGTTAGCCATCTGAGGTCTAATTAGTTCCTAACCTCCCCAGCCTCTCCTTCTGATTAGCTAATTTCTCAGTGAGACGGTGAGTAGGGAAACTAATTGAGGCTCCAGTGATCAGAGTGCTCACCCTCCTGTCAGACTCAGTAATCTGTCACAGTATGTATTCTGGTGGGAGTCTTAGGCCTTGTCTACACTAAAGGGAAAAGTCGATCTAAGCTACGCAATTTGAGTTACATGAATAGCGGAACTCAAATCGACGTAGCTTAGATCTACTTACCGTGGGGTCCACACTACGCAACATCGATGGGAGATGCTCTCCCGTCGAGTCTCCTTACTCTTCTTGATTAAGTGGAGCACAGGAGTTGATGGGAGAGCAATCAGCGGTCGATTTAGCAGGTCTTGGCAATCGATTTAGAGGGTCTTCACTAGACCGACTAAATCAACTGCCGATGCATTGATTGCCGCAGCGTCGCTGCTCCAGTACATGTAGACAAGCCCTTAGAGAGCTACGAGACCTGCAGGAAAGCTGACAACAACTAGAGTTCCAATCTGGCAATTGATGGGCCCATAGAAATCCCAGTGACACCACTGTGGCTGTCTTTGCGTTCAACAGTCCTCCCTGCCCCAAAAATGCACAAATCCGGGATCGAGGCTTAGGGTTCATCTCTTGTTTATAGAATGCTAGAGGTAATGGTCTTTAAAAAAATAAAACAGAAAACAAAAACTTTTCCTCAATTAAAATGGCTTTTTTTCCTCAAAAATGAAAACTTTCACAATAATATTTTGATAGTCTCTAAAATTTTAATGAAAAACCAGAACATTTTGTTTATAGTTTTAATTCACCATGTTGGGGCTTTGCAGTCTTTCATAATGCCAAATCTGATTGTTCAGTTTGGTCACTTGGAGGGGTTTTTCAAAATTAAAATATTTCTATTTGGAAATTTTAAAACTTTATTTTCAAATATTCCAAATGTTGAAAAGAAATAAACAAACAAAGTCTGTGAAAAACTGTGGAAAATAAAAAATCAGTCCAGCCTCAAAACTAGCACAATCAAACAGTTTTTGAATTTCTCAATTTTTTGGTGATTTTTAAAAAAAGTTTACCTCTCTAACCAATAGTAATGCTGCTCCTATTAAGTTCATAATGAAAACATATCATTGCAGTCCAGTGTCAAATAGTCAGGACTTGTGGATTCTATTCCCTAGTTCCATGAACTCATTAAGTATCTTGCCCAAAGTTAGGTAACTTCATTAAGGTTAAACACAGGTTTTCTAGCTGTAAAAGAGGGATGATAATACTTCCCTATTTCAGAAGAGCAAGAGAGGAGAAGTTAATTAATGTTTGTAAGACACTCAGACACTATGTTGATAGGAACCATAGAAATGCCTATAAATCAACAACAAAACTTCATAATTAATGTTATTTACTCAACAATTGGTAGAACAAGTGATTAAACCCTGTGCATTCTGATTAAAAGAAACATTGACCGTGTTTCTTTGAAGAAAAGCATAGTGGTTCATACATGAAAGTTATGTGCCTGCAGTTACACATTTTGTTCCTGTATGCTTTCATTTAATGTTGTCTTTCACTGCAAATACCCAGCTGCCTTTTATGTTAATGTATCTCACACATTTTATAAGCACTGAAGAGAGTTCATGTCTTCTGCTATTATAGTCTCTAGTCACATACTTCAGAACTGAGGAGTGAGATGTCTCAATAATAGACCTACTGATGCACACTGCATTGAAATGTGGATGGAATATAGCAAAATCCAATTGGTTATTGTATAGCAGAATCCAGAAGATCATTGCAGAAATGTCCTCAGAGTTATGAACATCAATAAAAATGCTTTCACTTTAATGGGGCACCTTTCATCTGAACCTCTCAAAGTTCATTACAAATAATTAATTCTCACAACATACATTTCAGGTCGGAAACTACTTCATTACTGCTAAACTGATGGGGAAACTGATTTACAAGAGAAAGTTCTGACTTCCAGAGCAGTCCTCTGTTTTAAGCACCAGCCAGTGGCCCTGTTCTGAAGTGCAATTCAAAAGGCACAGCCTCTTCAGGTGGGGGGGGGGGGGGCAAAAATGGCTTTAAGCCATCTTTGTGCCCTCCAAATTCTGGGCTCTGCCCAGTGCAACCATGAATGGAAACGTATTGCTTGCACCAACAGCCCAGAATAGCCAGAGTGCAATGCACTGCAGCCATCTGCCCACCATCCCACCACAGTGCTTGCCATGGAAGGTTCTTCTGACCACCTATCAGTGGAGCTGTTATTGATGTCCTGGTTCTGTTTTATCTCCACATATGCCTGTATGAACTTTCTAGAAATCTTCATCATAATTCTCAGTCATATGTATATGGTATAATAATAACCAACAGTACTGTAGGTTTGCATTAACACTCTGAATCTTGTGATTACTTTGAAGGTACCTGGTACCTTTGTAATTGATGATCATAAGTACTATAGTTAAGCATGAAGTAATGTAAATTTCAAATGACAAAATCAAATTTCAAGAAGTGCGACATCGAATTCTACAGTTATCAGGTCTGTGAGAGACTTGTGGACATCAGTGCAGAAATTAACAGTGCATTTTAAACTAATGTATGCCCACATCTGAAGGGCACAAAGAGGTCTAGTATTTCCACAAAGCAGATTATGTCAAGGCTGATGTTACTCTTTTTTGGCATTGATTCTTCAGACATTTATGCACAGGAGTATCTTGACTCACTTAGAAAATGTATGTGCATACTGATATTGAAATAATACTTATTCACAGACAACGACTCCTTTAGCAGTGTTTCTCACAGTGGCAATCTTTTCTTTTTTTTTTGTGCATATTCCTTTTCTGTGAAAATAACTAGTTTCAGTTTTATTGTTGTATCTAATTTTCAGTCACTATACAGGAACTAAAAATATAATTTTCCTTTGTACAGCATAACTTTGTACAAGCATAACTCTTGAATTTGATTAGTTAGAAAGATAAGGCATGAGAAAGCATTCAGCTAATAAAGCATTTGTATTTCCTACAGTATAATAGTAATTGACTGTACATGAACCAAAGTTAAAGCTTCTTTTTTCCTCGTTATTTTTGCTTTGTGTATCAAAGAGACTATTATTTAAAGCAAGACATTTGTGTTGGTTTTTATGTTCATGAAAAAATGAAGAGCCCGATTCTCCTTTCACTTTACTACAGGTTTACACTGGTATAATGGCATGTCATCAGTGGAGGTACTCCTCCTGATTAACATCTGTGTGAGGAAGAAAAAAAAATCAGGTCGAAAATGTTTCTCATTTCTGTCATACTCCGACAGTATTAAAAAAACATTAACATTGAGATAAGCCAGATAGATAGAGTTGAATATGATAAATCCCACACCACTGGCTGGTCATGTTTATTTTGAATGATTAAGAATATATTTGCGTGCTTCAGGCTGGCGCTCTTCTTTTGCAAAGACAATAACAAGATTTTATATTGAGACTCAATCTTCAGTGCCTGATGGCATTGTTTGAGGTTTTTCTAAGCCCTAAGTTTTGGGCCTGGCTGTCAGGTTACAGGGAGAGATTGCTCCAGTGTAGTGTATGGGTCTAGCATAGATCTTGAAGGGGAAGGCATAAATCATACCTTAACTTCTCCTCACTACCCTTGAGTTCAATCTACACTGAAGTTCTAATATGCTGTGCTAGAACTTTGTACTTCCATGAGACTACAGCTAATATAAATTTTGGACAACTTAACTAGTTACCTGGGAATCTGAAGCAATGTAGCAAATTGTTTCTCTTTGCAGCTCTTCACTGCTTAGTGAAAAAAAGGCTGTAAGAACAGGTGAAGAAGACCATTATTATTATACCTATGCAACTGAGTGAGCAGAATCACTGGGCGAATGAAGCCCTAGCAATGTACTACTCCACTTTCTTTGAAAATAATTCAATAGTCCCAGATAGTCACTCGAGGGATGTGAGAATAGGACATATGAGTGAGGAGGAAGGATAGTCCAGTGTTTAGGGTGCTAGCCTGGGACTCAGGAGACATGAATTAAATTCCCTGCTCTGCCACAAACTTCCTGTTTGACTTGTGGCAAGTCACTTAATCTCTCCATGCCTCATCTGTAAAATGGGGATAATAGCACTTACCTGCCTGTCAAGGTGTTATGAGGATAAATGCCATTATGAGTTGAGTGAAACTTTGTTATGGATAGAGTTAAAACCTCTTTGAAGCTTACATCCCTGTTTTAAGATGTAAGAGACAGTTAAGGGACCATACCTAAAACAAGGCTTTCATAGAGTCTGCCCATAAATTAGCACCATGTGAGCAGAGAGTTCAACTGGGTATTGTGACCAGGAATATGTGAGAGACAGAACAGAAGAGAACAGAGAGAAAGGAAGAGGCAAGAAAGCCAAGCAGAAGCCTATGAGCACAACATGACCCTGAAAAAAGCAAGAGAGCTTTTGGTTCTGGTGTTGGCTAAAGAGGCTTTGGGACTGCAAACTAAGAAACTGCTCCTTTTGTTCTTGGTTCCTTCTGCATTCAGATATACAGGACTTTGTACATTCCTTGGAAATAAACAAGATGGCATCAAAAAGAATAGCAGACTCCATCCATTTCTACTTCCAAATGGAGCATCCCCAGGGCCCTGAACTTTGACTAGCAGTCAAAAAGTAAAAAAGGGGCAACATTACCCTAAACATTGGGTAATGGTTAGATACTATGGTAATGGGGGGCGTATAAGTACCTAAGATAAATAGATAATGTGTGTGATGGGTTGGACCCCCTTTTTGGGGTGCCCCCAGCTGTGCTGGGGTCCCACTGAGCCCGCCTGTCCCAGCAGCCTGGGTTTCCCTTACTCTGTGTTGCTGTGACTGGCTCTCATGCCCCTTTCCAGCACACACACAGGTAGGGACACACCCAGCTGTAGAATCACACAGAGCCTGCAATCAGCTCTCTGTGGGAGGACTCAGGTAGGGGATTGCCCAGCACTCACGTGCTCACCTCCTTTGGGGTGTAAACCGAAAATAATATTGTCTTGTGCTGTATAGAGATATCTGCACAGCACAAGCTCATAAAAATCGCCCCCTCCCTCAATGTGGAGGGAGATATGCACAGCTTTTTGCCGCCCAGATATGAATTGCAAAAACTGGGTTTTGAAATAAACAAGAAATAAGTTTATTAACTACAAAAGGTAAATTTTAAGTGATTATAAGAGATAGCAAACAGAACACAGCGGATTACTGAGCAAATAAAACATGCAGCCTAAGGCTAATTCACTAAAGAAACAGGTTACAAACAGAAATTTCTCACCCTAAATGTTGTTTTAGGCAAGTTGCAGAGATTCTGCAGCTCACAGTTCCAGTTATTTCTCTTTACAAGCTAGACCCCTGTCTCAGCCTGGACTCAGCCCTTGCCTTTCCCCAACTTAGTTCCTTTGCTTCTTTGGGTGTTTTTAGCAGTCTTCCTTCTTGGGCGGGGAAGCAACAGAGAAGAGCCCTGATTGACTCACTTCCCAGCCTTAGAGTAGGATTTACATAAGGCGGGAATCCTTTGTTTCCAGTGAAAAAATACCAGCAGTGTCCAAGGTGGTACTCCGTACCAGGTGACATCATCACATGACCGTTGTGATGGGGCAAGGCCAGATGGCTACAGTAAAGTAGTGAGGAACAGGTATGTTAGCCCCAGGGTAAACAAATCCCTGGTACCATGGTAACCAAATGGCAGTTGCTCCAGGTTAATCAAGACACCTGGGGCCAATTAAGATCCTTCTAGAAGGCAGTGGAGATAGCTAGATTGATTGGGACTCCTGAAGCCAATCAAGGGCTGGCTGGAACTAGTTAAAAGCCTCCCAGTTAGTCAGTGAGGTGTGGGTGTCAGGAGCTATAGGAGAGAGCCGCGCTGTTGGAGGAACGAAGCAATACAAATCTATATCAGGTGCAAGGAAGGAGGCCCTGAGGTAATTGTGAAGGAGATATTGAGTGGGGGCTGCTGTGGGGAAGTGGCCCAGGGAATTGCACATGTCCTATTTCCAAAAAGTCAGCTTCCATAGCTGCTAATTTTAGGGTCCCTGGGCTGGAGCCCGGAGTAGAGGGCGGGCCCGGGCTCTCCCCTCCCCTCCCTGATTAATCACTGAGACTGGGAGACAACGAAGACTGTGCGAGGGAGGGTTGCTTCTCCTCACCTCCCGTGTTGGCTTATGATGAAAATGGCTCAGTAGACTGGGACCCTTGCCTCTAGAGAGAGAAGGGCTACGTGGAGGGTCACAGTGAGCCTCTGAGGCTAGCAAAATCCATCAGGAAAGCAGGACCCACAGAATCAAGGACAGAACTTNGGAGGGTCACAGTGAGCCTCTGAGGCTAGCAAAATCCGTCAGGAAACGCAGGACCCACAGAATCAAGGACAGAACTGTGTCACACCGTGCAGCGTCAAAGCAATATCCCAGGAAGCTCCTCAGGAAGGTGGGAGATTAGTATCTTAAAAGTTCTATTGTCCTTCTTAAATGGCTCATTCAGGCTGATTTCCTACACTCTGGTGGGCGTTCCCCCAAGGACACACACAGTTGTAATTGTTACATAGTCAATATTCCTAACTTCAGATACAGATATGATACATGTATACAAACTGGATAATCACATTCAACAAATCATAACCTTTCCAATGATACCTCACATGACCCATCTTGCATAAAATATATCTTAATTATGCCATATTCATATCATAACAATATTTCTATGAAGCATATGGGGTCTAGCATCATAATGTGGTCCCATAATTAGTACTGCTCCTTAGTTATATTCCCGATATCCTTGCTGGTAGTGTAAGTGTTGGAGGCCCAATAGTAAAATTCTTCTATTTATTCACCTTGCAACTTTTGGCACAACCCACCAATGCCCAGCACAACATGGAGAAGATACCAATTCTCTAGTCAAATATCTGTACAAACAACACATTCTCTGGTTGTCTGCAATGTGCCATAGTGAAAGTAAAGGAAAAATCTAGCCTTATAAAAATAATTGATTGAAATGGAAAAAGAAATACAACCTTTACCTTTGTGCTTTCATTGGTTGTTTTCTCCTGTGGAATCTTATCAATGGCCCCCTTCAACCGCAGCCTCTCATTTGCTTAGAAAATCTAAGGATACAAGCAAGGACTTACTGACATAAGTATCTCACACACAATTTAGAAATGCCCTTGGAAAGTTTCATTGACCTTTTCCTTTTTCTAAAGCAATCAGTTCTCTTCATTATACATTTATCAAAATGATAAAATTATACAAGTAACTGCAGAAAGTAAATAGTACTTTTATATTGAAAGAGAAAGAGAGAGAGTCTAATAGAAAAAAATAGAGTAAATATACTATATAAAAGCCACTTGTTCAGGCCAGCATAGCTTTTCAGGAGTTTGGCTGTCCCTGGTAAATAGCACAATAGCTAGAAAAACTTATTAGAATCTTCCCCTCAAGGCTCTGGAAAGGCTCATCTGTCTCCCACAAAGGACAGGTGTGAATTGTCATAAATACTATTATTATCCTCTTTGTGGCAAATCCAGCTCACTTTTTGAAGTCAATGGGATTTCTCATGTGAATAAGGAAACAGGTTTGTCTCTTTGCTATTATGTGCTATTTGTTAAGTGCTGCTCATGTGCTCAGCATTGTACAAGACACAAAGAAAGACAGTGCCTGACTCCAGGAACTTACAGTCTACGAAACAGACACAGGGGAGGCAAGAGACATTGGGAGGCTCCCGAGTTGTTGACTTAGAACCCCGAAAAGGCCCTACCTCCATGAACTCATCCTTAACCTTCTTCTTACCTTTTATGGAGCTCCTAGAACCCGTGTCAGTGCTAGCATCCCCCAGTACTTGTACAGTGAATGCTCAGGCACCAGAACTGTTTGGCCTGACATAATATAGCCCTATTTTAATAAATGGTTTTATTATTTATACAGAAAGCTGGAAGGTTGATCTGCTGTTATTTCAGATTATATTAAACATTAACAGTCGTATGTTCAGACTTACAATACAGGAGAGTGGCTACTTCTCAAATAAGATTTCAGCATAACCAACAGCAGAGGGAAAAAATTGTATCCAACAGAGCCCTACATCGAGATCTCTGTGGAAAAAAGAAACTTACATTTCTTCAAGCAGAGCCTTCCTTGGGGAACTAATACACATCTTCTGCAGTTCTGCTCATCTTACCAGTATTAATCCACCAACAAAGGGTTATTAAACTAAACTAACTCAGAGCCACTCTGTGCAAAATCCATCTCTGAGTTCATCTGAACTGTATTGCTTGTCTATTTTGACTGTAAACTCCTTGGAGCAGAAATCATATCTCCCTTCCTCTGTGCTGTGAGCATTCAATAAATAAGTAATAAAACATATAAAATAACTGTAACTAGAACAAAAGCATGTGTGGAGTAAGATTATATTTGTCATTATATTTACAACTTAAGGGCCTGTAACTGCTCCCACTGAAGACCATGGAAGTTTTCTATTGACTTTTATTTGGGGCCAGCTCCTGCTCCTGTAATAGACAGATATCTTTACCCTTAAAGTGTGGGCACTTATCAAATTGAGATGGTACCAGACATATAGCTGTAGATATTTCATTGCTTCAACAATCATTGTACAAGTATCTGCAGTATATAAAACAAATTTAAAAAGAAGAGCTGTAGTGGATATTAAAATCCATTACTCTTCACTGTAATTGCATTTGTTACATTTCTAAATCAAATTGTCATTTTGGGATGGGGGCACTCAAGAAATTGCTTGTTATCTGTCCACTTCTTACTGGAAAGCTGTGTACATCACAAAAACCATCATTATTATTTGCACCCTTCATGCCAATCAGCACTGAAGCAAGGGATTAATTAGGTGTGAGGAATGATCTGTCCTCTCACACTAAGTCAGGGGTAGGCAACCTATGGCACGTGTGCCGAAGGCAGCACGTGAGCTGATTTTCAGTGACACATACACTGCCCGGATCCTGGTCACCGGTCCAGGGGGCTCTGCATTTTAATTTAATTTTAAATGAAGCTTCTTAAACATTTTTAAAACCTTATTTACTTTACATACAACAATAGTTTAGTTATATATTAAAGACTTATAGAAAGAGGCCTTCTAAAAATGTTAAAATGTATTACTGGCACGCAAAACCTTAAATTACAGTGAATAAATGAAGACTCGGCGCACCACTTCTGAAAGGTTGCTGAACCCTGCACTAAGTCATAGTCCCTCAGGAACAGATTTGTGAGCTAATTTTGAGAAGTTTACATCATCTCTGCCTGTGTATTTGTTTTGTTGGATAGAAAAAATCAGTCTCCAAGGCTGTCAAGTCAGCATCTTTCATCAACAGNTTAAATTACAGTGAATAAATGAAGACTCGGCACACCACTTCTGAAAGGTTGCCGAACCCTGCACTAAGTCATAGTCCCTCAGGAACAGATTTGTGAGGTAATGTTGAGAAGTTTACATCATCTCTGCCTGTGTATTTGTTTTGTTGGATAGAGAAAATCAGTCTCCAAGGCTGTCAAGTCAGCATCTTTCATCAACACAAAATTCACTTTAGAAAAGGAATAAAAGTTTGTCAGATCTTTCCTTCGCTGGCCACAGTATGTCTGATGTGAAGGGAAGGTCAGTAACCCTTAATTTCTTGGAGACATTTACAAATCAAAGGTTTGTGTATTTCTGACTGAGAAAAAGTGTGCATGAGCAAAGTTTCCAGTTTCTGGGACATCAGAAATGTAACTCAAGACATTACCTGAGTTTTTGGACACTGCAGAATATGTCATTGTAGCAAAGACAGAAACTGAGCAGCATTTTTAAAGATATAATCAAGCAAATATAATAAATAAGCAATTGTTGATGTGATTGCAAATGAGACTGGTAAGTGCAAGAGACTCATCTTATAACCAAAGACTATATTCACAGTACCACCACAGAAATAAATGAAAGAAAGAAATCAGTCTAACCCTGCTCTCATTGAAGTCAATGACAGAACTCCTACTGATTTCAATGGAAACAGGACTTAGCACTAAAAATGTAATCAAAGACATTGTTTGCTGAGGAGTGCCAGATTCCTAAAATTATGGAATCCATTCTCACTCCTTTATTGATTTAAAATCGTGGACACATAACATAAAATTCAAAACTTATATTCAATAATAATTTATTTGCTAGGCTTTTGCCACTGCAAAAATATTATGGTCCCAGTCCAAGGAAGGACAGCATGTCAACTTAGGACAGCATGCACTCTCGTCCCAATGAAGTCAATGGACCATTAGGAGAAGTCATGCACAGGAAAGGCTCTGAGCATAAACACCAACCAAAGAACCAATTATAGTAGACAAATTATGGAGCAGAAATGTTGTCACCAACCCACATGGCTATATTAGTACATAAACTTATCACAGTCACTATCATTCGCCCTTCCCCTATCCTTTATTGTTTTTTACTCTCATATGTCTTGTCTTCAACTACATTGTAAGTTTTTGGGGCAGGGAATATGTTTTGTTTCATGCTTATACAGTGCCTCTCACTTGGGTGCCCTAGATTTTAGAGTGGTATTGTATTATTAACAAACCACACCTTCCCCCAAAGCTTTCAGAAAGGCTGCTTTGCAAGCCATGTACAAAAGGAGCTGCAGATTGATATATAGCCTAAGAGTCAGAGAGCATGGAATACGTCTTCTATGTATACACCAGCTAGCCCAGCAACACCTCCTATACGGGCTTGATTATGTGCCATTTGAAGCCAATGGTAAAGCTCTCGCTGAATTCCATGGATCAAGCATTGGAATGAACTACCACAGGAATTAAGGACTGTCACAAACCTCACCACCTTCTGCTCTAAGTGCAAGACACATTTCTTTGACCTTCCCTTCTTTAACATAAAACCCATAGCAAATAGTGTGTGTGCATATATATATATAAATTCCAAAACAAAAAACACACTTCACGGCACACATATCTCCGTTAGAGGAGAGCAAACACGGAATAAATGTTAGTCACATTGCTTAATGTGCTACTGGAAGATGCTCAGATATCATGGTGATGAGCATGGTTACAAGAACCTTTATAGAACTGAATAGAAATGAGGAACTATACATGCTCAAACATATACATTTCTTGTAGATTTTCCTTGTACATAGAAGCAATGAATGCATGGATGGAGGAACTGCAAACAGGGCTGCTGGTGACAGGATATGGATGCGTATTAATTCTGCTTTTGCAAAATATATTTTTGCCCACTTTGAGGGCATTTATTTATGTATTTGCATTGTTATGACACTCATCACCAAAGCAGCTGAGCAACCATAGTAGTTCTGTGAGCCTGAATTTTGGTCCATCAAAGCTAGTGGAAAATAGAAACAATCCTTTGTTTTGGTTTCATACAACTAACTGATAAATCAAGATTTACAACTGAACATTTGGGTTAGAAGGGAAAGGGAAAGGGAAACTGAACAAGGTGTAATGGTGTTGGTGATTTCAACAACTTTTTCCTCAAGACACAAACTTAGTCATAAAGTATTATCAGATCTTAAGGTATCAAACCAACTAACGGAAAATAAATTTAAATTAAATAATCTTCAGTAGCTTTTGCAAAGCACAGTTCATTTATAATTGGGACAGATTTTCTTGTAATATTTTTCCTTGGGGTCATTTAAGTGGAACTGAACAAAAGTTAGGTTCTTTGTAACACATTCTGGAGCTTATTTAAAAATACTAAAATGAAACAGAGGAATTATGAGAAATTTGGTCAGATTCTAATCAAGATCACAGGGTTACTAATGTGTATGCTAAATAATGAGTTTCATGGGGGAACAAATGTTAGTTAATAGCTGATTTTTCATACCCCACTCTCATGTGTAGAAAGTCTGTTATAAAAGTTTTCCCAAGGCTAATTCACGTCCCACTGTTATTACTCTGCTCTATTATTGTAATTTTGAAAAATAAAGTAACAGGAAGCCAACTTCAGATCAAACAAACAATTTCACCTGCTATGAAGATGACCACCTAAAGAATATGTTAATCAAACAGCTTTGTCTTTTGGCCTTTCAAATGCTAACATACTTTTATTATTTTTTTCTTTCCAATTATGTGATTTATTTTAAACACTCAAATACTGTATCCCTTCTGATATTTGTCATAAAGTGAAAACATTATGAAAGTAAACAGAATTCAAAAATCACAGGATTTACAAATCCCTTGAAGATTTTAGCAGACACAGTTCTGTGAGAACAGTCTTTAATTAAAAAAAAAAAATCAGCTAGCCATACTGTAAAACAAAAAGGGACATTACACAAATTAATGAGTTCATTATTAATACAAGTATTACTATTGAATCAACTCTTCAGGGAACTCAGTGGAGAAAAAAAAAGGTCAATCATGTAAAAATGTTATGAAAAACAAAATAGAATAAAGTCTAGCCATTTACCTTTTCCTTTTTAGGATCTTGGGGCTTCATCTAAAGCTCTTTGAAGTCAATGGGAACCTTTTTATTGACTTTGATCAGGAACTTAAAGTGCAGTTCTACTCTGAAAATTGAGTATGCAAAAATGAAACTTATCTGCTCCAAGTGTGTATTCACAGTCATAATGGTATTTACTGACTTTAATAACCAAAAACAAAGGTTGCCTACTTTTTATTCCTGCTATCTATGCACAGCTGGCAGAGCTAAGAGAGACTGAGCTGGATTCCATTACTTTTTGTGCACCATCAACAGAATTGTTTAATAATTTCTAATCTGTTGCACATGAGCATATCCATTTCAGGCAATATTTGAAGAAAACAGGGTTGCACAAATGTAACTGAGGGCATAAGCTGGTTCTCCGAACCTTTATTATTGATGTGTGAAAAAGAAAGAACCTTCAAGTCACAATTTGTGTTAAAAATATATACATATTTACTTGTGAACTGAGCGCATTTGACATGGAATTCCTAGGAAGATGATATACCTGGAGCCCCATTACAGTCATTGTACCAAGTCATTTTTTAGACAAGACCCACATCTAAATTTACACTTCACATTTGGAAAAAAGGAAGCACAAGGATCCTAGTATTCTTTTTGTAAAGCAGAAGATTCCAAGAGAAAAAGGATTGTTGGAAGCTTTTCTATTGGACATGGAAAACAAGAAAATATGCTACTGCAAAAATAAGGTCCTGATTTTATGATATAAAGGGCCCAACCCTCAATCCCTTGAAATTTCCATTTACTGACCAAAAACTGAAGATTCCCATTTAGCATACATTAAACCAGCTGCAAAGATTGTCTAATTTATACTGGAAGTCAGTTTAGGAAGGGAAATCAGAAGGTAGAAGAAAGTCACTAATTACACCCTCCCTCTCCAGTTACACTGAGTGCTGCCCTGGTTTCCCTGGGAAACTAGCCCAAAGTCTGTACTCTAAGTCTAGAGCTGGTTGGCATTTTTCAGGTTTGTGTGAGTGTGTGCATGCATGTGCACATGCACAAAGAATGGCTCTTTTTAATTGGAAGTTTTTCGTGTTTTTGTTTTAATAACCCATTTTGGGATAAAATAGGAAAACAAAAATGTTAGCTCCTTTGTTGTCTCTTTTTCCCCCCATTTTTATGGTTTTCAGGTTTTTGGTTTATTGCTTTTTCTTTTTTCCCCCCTTTTGTCATGGCAAAATGTATAAAGGGGAGAACATAAACAGAAAATCATTTTTTTTAAAAGCCTGCAGGATGAAAATTACTTTGGCATTCTGTATGCTATGTTGTTGTAGCCGTATCAGTTCCAGAATATTAGAAAGACAAGGTGGGTGAGGTAATACCTTTTACTGAACCAACTTCTGCTGGTGAGAGAGACAAGCTTTCGAGCTTACACACAGCTCTTCTTCAGGTCTGGGAAATTAACTAAGGGCAAGTCTACACTACAAAATTAAGTTGACCTAAGTTACATCAACATACAGCCACCACCGTAACTGAATTGCTTTTGCATGTCCACACCACACTTCTTGTGTTGGCGGTGCGCATCCTCACCAGGAGCAGTAGCACCAATTTAACTGTCAGTGTGGGGCTGTAACCGTGCCTTCATGGGTCACACTTGAGAATACCAAATTCAGGACAAACTGCTGACAAATAGGGCAGACATACCCCAAAACTGGTGGTTATTCTCCAATAAGATATACCAAACCAGCAACAAAAGTAAATTTCTGTTTTACCACACTAGCTAACAAGAAGACAGAAAAGCAGTTTCCTTGGGCATTCCAGTCCTTGAATCACCACCAAAAACACTAGACTTAAAGATGAGTGATTCTTTAAAATCAGTTTAATCAAAGAAAAGGTTCTTCTGATCCCAGAGGACCAGCCACACACTCAGGTCAATATATAACTCAGATCTTGCCCAATAATCATGCTGTTGCCAGTCCTTTAGTATCTAAAATCTAAAGGTTTATTTATAAGAAAGAAAGAAAGAAAGAAAGAAAGAAAGAAAGAAAGAAAGAAAGAAAGAAAGAAAGAAAGGAAGAAAAGTTAAAATTGGTTAATGGAATCAAATACATACAATAATTGGAAAGTTCTTTGTTCAGGCTTATAGCAGTGATGGAATAAATTTCTGGCTTAAGTCAAGTCTCTGGTTGCTTCCAAATCATTGGAAGGTCCTCAGTCCTTTGGTTCGAATGCTCCCATTAGTATAAATTCATAGTCCAGAGGCTTGAGCAGGAAAGAGGCAAAATGGAGATTTTCCAGGGCCTTTTATAGCTTCTCCCATCTGGAGGGAAACCCATTGTTTCAAACAAATTCCTCAAGACAGCTAGTGGAAAATTACAGGTAAAAGATGGAGTTTGAATACCTTGTGGGCGTTACCCTCAGGAACAAACATTTGAAATCCAGGTATAGAGGCAATACTTTTAACTTCAAATACAAAAATGATACATGCATACAAATAGCATAATTATATTCAGCAAATCATAACCTTTCCATAGACACCTTACTTGACATAATTTATACAAGATTTGTTGCAATTATAACACAGTGGTAGCAAGAATGATCTACATGGTTATATTTTATCAGATAAAGTCACAGGGGCATTGTGGGATAGCTTCTAAAAGGCTGCAACAGTCACTGTAAGCAATGCAGTATCTACACTGATACTGAGTTGACCTAACTACATCGACCTAAGCACTATGCCTCTCGCAGAGGTGGAGTTATAAAGTCAGTGTAGTGGGTAAGTTACATTAGTGCGAGTGACATTTTAGTGTAGATGCTTACAGAGTTAGGTCAACATAAATTGCCTTAGTGTAGAGCAGGCCTAAGAGTGCCACAGCTAAATACAAAGTGGAACAGATTGTTTAGCATAAGCAGTTAACACATATTCAAGGGACCATTCAAGGTGAAGTAGCCCATTAACACCCCTCCAGTCATAGGGAGGAAAGGAAGTGGTGGGGAGGGAAAGCCAGCTGCACAACGCTTTCAAAAGAGCCTGGTCCCTTAAATGCTAGACACTAAAAGTCATGGACTGAACAGAGACATTGGATTTATGGCTTATTACAAAAATCTGTAACCCACTAACATCACCCTCCCCCGCAGCTGAAGTTGGTCCAATAAAAGACCCACCTTGTCTCTTTGACATTTCTGACATTTTTAATTATTAATCCCCCCCAAAAACAGTTTGGACCAGGTCAATCTAGCTCCCTGGCATTCCACAATCCAAATGTTTCTTGCCAGAAATTCACTTAGTGCACATAGTTTTTCTAGCCTGGTATAGGAGAGGCCCAGACCTTAGAGGGTGAGGAAAACCCATGTACAAGCTTTCACTCACATTCAGAATGCTAAATTGCAATGGAGCTAAAGGAAGAAATTCTTCGCCAAAGCATATGCAGTAGCACATCTGTTACTCGGACTATCAGGCCCTATAATTGGTTATGAGGAGAATTCACAAATGCATCTTGATTCCACTCCCTTTTAATATGAGATTTTGTACCAGGTCTGCAAATGGACATCCCATTTATAGATAATAATCTCCATTCCCCTGCACAGACCTGTTACCTGGGGTTTTCAGAACCCCCAACAGGGGCAACTTAACTATTTCACGCCAGGCAGTGTTAGGAATAAATCAATAGGAACACAGCGATTCTGTCTGATCAAGGATTAAATGCAAGTCAGCATGCTCTTGTTTAACACTGCAGTTTATTAGATTTAAGCACAGACAGACGTAAGCAATAGGTTTAGAACATCCCCATATTTTTCTATATTCTGAGATGTTATTGAATAATCAACGACAGGCCAAACTCCTCCCTGCCAGAAAGTAACGATATCAGGATAGCTCCACAGGCCTGCTCCAAAGTACACGCTATTATCTAAACTTTTTATAACTAACTCTACAAAACACATAAGTTATAATGACCCCTACTAAATCATCAGTTTTCCTAACTTTCAATAAACTTTTAATAGCAAAGGTGTCTAGAGTCAAGGCTGTTCATCCACATATCTTCTTTCATTTTCAGTTATTTATTTTTTCCTCCCCTCCTCCCATTCTGATTAGCAAAACTACCAGTAGTTATGACCTTGCCTCTGAAAGCCTGTCTCCAAATTAACTCTTAATAATGTGATGTTCTTTTTCATTAATTTATAGTGGCTGAATGCATCTATTATGGTTACAATTAGCTTGATCACATTCTGGGGCATGTACAACCCTCAAATCCAAGGCAACAAGACCCACCATGTACATTACTTCTGAGGTGTATAAATGGATGCAGAGTTTCATTCATAGTCTCCTCTGATTTCCCCATGCTGAGAAAGGGCATTTCCCCACTTCATTTGCATAAAAGACCTCTACATTGGATTTATGTTAGATAATATTATAGAGTTAAATGTGCAGACATGGTGGTATATTGTAGTGTTTGCTTGTTTACTTAACACGTTTCTAATTTAGAGAAAAATAATGAAAAACAGAAGTCAGAAGAGAACAGAGGAGAAGAAAACCTAAAATCCTGTCAGGCATAGAAAGACTAAGAGGTAATCCCAAAGACAAAGACTACCTGAGAGGATTATCTGCTTGCACAGCTTCCATGACCCGGCTATGTGATTAGCAGAACTCTCAGCCTTTTAATATTCGTACTGACCTCTCACCTTCCTCGCTGGGTTTAAGGGTACCTGCAAGAGTTCTTGAAGTGCATTGCATGGCTTTTCTCATTATTATTTATGCAATACTTTCTCAGTTTCCATCCTGTTCTTTCACATGATGTTTAACATGCTGTTCATTCCATGTTAACATTGCAGTTACTATTAAATGTTTTTCTATATTTTATCACCAGAATCTTTCCCCTTGTACCTTTTACTTATCTGTCTGCAGTGATCCATGATTTGTGATTTTAAATAATATGTGTAGAGACAAGCAGTTAGATTTTTTTCAGGAGTTTGTGAATTCATGCTGTATGTTAATATAGAGTTTACAGTATGAATACAGGTTTTAGTTTTGTTTGTTAATACACTTCTATCTCTGTGTTGTCAGTAAAGAAGATACCTGGTGGAAAATTAGTTGTAGTGGAAGATTATATAAGTCTTCTATAATTTCTGAAACTACATTTTGCAGTGTATGCAGAGGATTATTAGACCAAATGCGTTCTGCTAAATAAATCTCAACCATATCAATTGACCAAGAGATACTGATAGAGCCACCCCAATCTGCTTTTATGACTCAGAAGTGGTTCTCCATGTTTTACATTATGCTTTCTGGTCTGCATGGTGCTCTAGAAAATTACCAGTGACTCATAGATTCATCATTGACAAGTCATAATCAGTAATGGAGCTGCCTATTTCAATTATGCAATTGCTTTTAATCATAAGAAGACTATCTCCATCCTTTAGGAGGAGACAGCAACTGAAACCAGATCTCTGAGCTCTGTTTTAGAGAATGGTCAAATGCAGTCAGAGAAGAAGATAGAGCTACTGATGGAGAAATTCCCCTGCTATCCAAGAAAGAAGTGAGATAATTTATAGGGCTAAAGCAGGGGTGAAAGTAACTTAAAGGATTTACTGGTATGCCGGAGTCTTGGGTGGGGGCGTGGCCTCAACTAGAAGAGGCGTGGCCTCAACCGGAAGAGGCGGGGCCTTTCGAGATTTAAAGGGCCAGAGGCTTCGGCCGCTGCAGGGAGCCCTGGGCCCTTTAAATTGCCGCTACAGCCCTGCCGCCGCTGGGGTAGCGGCAGCAGGGCTCCGGCGGTGATTTAAAGGGCCAGAGGCTCCGGCCACTGCTGGGAGCCTCGGGCCCTTTAAAGTGCCGCTGGAGCTCCGGCAGCGGGGCTCGGGCAGCGTTTTAAAGGACCCAGGGCTCCCTGCAGGGGCCGGAGCACCGGGCCCTTTAAATCACCACCAGAGAAGCCGGTCCGGTCCAGCACGGCATACCGGCTCTTGCCGGTGCGCCGTACCGGACCGGCTTACTTTCATCTCTGGGCTAAAGAGATGCGTTTTCATGCTACAAATTAATAATAATTAATAACTGCATCCAATAATCCAATCCAGTAAAGTTATTATGGTTCACTGTACAGAATTTGTGTATAGAGAGGCCTTTTCCATATACAGTTAATCACAAACTTGCCATGTTCAGTGCATGCTTGGCACTGCCCTAAATTGATCAGTCCTTTATTGGGCAAAATGATGCCTGCAAATACCATGTTCAACTGATGCTTAAGAGAAGTGGAATATTCTAGCCCATATTGGAATTGGCATTTGTTCCCTCAAGAACAAAAATGTTTGACTACAGTGTTGCACCATACGAAAAGTAAGAACATAAGAACTGTAACGTAATGAGATGCCATTTTGTAGACATTGGTTTGGATCAAATACCTCAAAAAACTGGTTGATCCAAGTCTGAACTTTGCAGATTTCACTGTAACAGACTGTCGGGAACCAGGGCCAGCAGCAGAGCTAGTGTCCAGGCAGCCTCATCAGTACAGCTGGCCTTCAGGAAGCTGCCTGATTAGCCATACCAGCTGATTGACTGCCAGCTCGCTGGCATCTCAGCCACAGTACCTTCTTCTGTGCTATCTTGCTCCTGTCTTTCACCCAGTTTGTCCCCTGGCTCTGCCTCTGCCTCTGGAGTCTGGCTTGACCCTTGACTCTTCCCTCCTGTTTGACCCTGAGCTTTCGCTCCTGGCTACTGACTCCAGCCCTACCCTAACCCTTGGGTATAATGCTCACTCTGACCACTAGGCCTGATGCCCGCTCTAACCACTAGGCTACACTGCCCTCATCCCAGGTGGCTGACATAGGCCGACCCAAAATCTCAATATACATGGGGGCTGTGTGTGTCTGAAATTTTCTGCTAAGATCCCAACATCTACTGTTTTGGTTTACGTGCATAATTATTCAGAATGAAGCATGGAATTAAAACCATGATAAAAATAAGGATTTAGAAAAAGGTTTACTAAAAAAAAAAAAAAAAAAAAAGGAAAGGAAACCCTTCTGAACTAGCCAAAGTGGAGCTAGCCAAGATAACAGACCTGATCCCTGAATGTTCAAGCCCTGCAGCACAGGGAGTGAAATGGATGGGCAGTCTCAAAGCACGCAAAACTCAGGAGAGAATGTCGGACTGTATTTCAGTTGTGGTTGTGGAAGAAGCCATAAAACTGATTTTAGGACTTATTAAAGTGGTTTTGGTGTAAGTTAGCTTTGAGGAAAGGAGAAAATATGAATATCTAGGTTATTTAAAGAGCATGATCCCTGTGAAACACAGAAAGCAAATTATAGATAGGTCTGAGATAAAATGTTTGGATCTGAATTTCCCCAAGGCTCAACAATATTTGGATCTGAAGTTCTAGTTCTAGTTTTTATCTAAAATGGTAAAAACATTGAAAAGTGTCTGACAAGGAGACATAACTGTGAGACAGGAAGAAAATTGTGTTATATTTGTCTCTGCAAAAACAACAGAAAAAATTATGAGGACATAACATTGAACAGACATTATATAATATAGAGTGTCACTGTTGGTTTTGGAGACAAGTATTGTGTCATATGCAAAATAAAATCATAAGACATCATTAACTTGTTTCCACACAGATTAGCATCAGGGTATGTATACTGAGTTTCCTAGGGCCTCAATGACTTGCACAACACAAAATCTTGTGCAAGTGCAATCTTATAAAGTGCAATGACTTGAAGTGAGAAAATGTGAGCTACTAAGGGGTTGATGAGTTTGTAATTGTCTAGTCCCAGATGAAGAGGTTTCTGCAGTAAAACTTCTGCTGCAGCAGCACTCTGTGAATGTTATTTTTTGAATTCAGGCTTCCTCTACCACAAGATGATCTATAGTGTTGGGTAGAATTCTCAGCTCATCTTTTTTTCAATCTTTGCTGCGTAAATCATGTCCTCATCGGTTCCACACTTCGGCAAACATGGGAGTATACTACTCATCACTTATGCTGTTGCCTTTGCTATGATTAGGCATACTAATGCCTCCTGAAGGCTTCCTATGAGACTCAGGCTCCTAATAGCTTTGTATTCTCTTATTGCCTATTAACTCAGTTCCCTTGTTTTCCTTAAATCCATAACTTTTTTCTTTACCCTTGGTTTTATTTTATGACTGTTTCCCATTTCCCCTCCCAAGAGGAACTATTTAACTAAAAATCATATTGCCATCTTTCTATCTACTCTTTTTTCTACATGATCCTCCTGTATCCATGAATAGCAGGAGAGTGATTTTGCCATCACTGGTTGATTTTAGGACTTATTAGGGCATAAGGTACGACAATGCACTATCCCTTGCTCCTGGCAACCCATGATTCAACCCTTAGATTGTAAGCTCTTTGTCGCAGGGACCGTATGTTTATTATGTGTCTGTACAGCACCTCGCACAATGGCGCTCTGATCCTTGATTTTGACTTCCAGGTGTTGCTGCAATACACATTATTAATTATTATTAATACATAATAAACAATAATAATAATTAATGAGAGGTTAAGTACGGTGCCCAAAGACACACAGTGACTCATTGACAGAGCTGGAATTAGAACCCAGGAGTCCTGATTCCCGGTCTCATGCTAATGTTTCTTCTCAAGAACTGTTAAACTTGTTGTTGAAAAGCAAAGGCATTAAATAAGAAGTGGCACTCATCTGCAGACCTTTTAGTTTTTATACAGGAAATTGGATTTTTTTAATATAGTTTAGAAATGCTTGGCTAGCCTCTTGGAGAATTATTAAATTAAAAGTATGGAAACCAATTATACTGTGCTGACAGCAAAGTTGTAATTAAATTTAAAGTGTGTAGAAAAAACCCTCTAGAAAAACTCATGCAACCACTGTCAGTTCTTCCTGCACAATACCTCTAGCAGTAGATTAATTAATATTTTACATAAATTAATTATTATGGACACTACATGGATGTACAAGCTGTTTCAGTGGCAATTGTTTTTAGTCATTGTGAAATTCTGTGTACCACCTGGGTTCAGCTGAGATTTACAGGAAAGAAGGGGATGCAGTGTACAGAAGAGAATGACCAGCCTGGATTTGAACTGCTGATCTAGTGGTGAAAAGTTCTGTTTTAATCAATGTTTATGGTCAAAACTATGATTATTACAAATTCATCTTTGAATGATCTGTGAGTGATGGATTCTTTTTTTTAAAGTTACCATAAATGATCTCTGATTCAGCAACAGATTTTTTTTTACAAACAAGAGGATGTAAAAAATCAAATCATCTCACTTCAAAATTAGCATGTTAATTGAGTGTTAGGTTGTAATATTATATCTGAGCAATAAAGTGAGAAGCCTTAAGTAAAGTCAGTATTTCCCCTGATTAGTTTTCTTTACTCTCCAATATCAAATTGGGAAAACCAGGACAAACCTGGAAAAAACACCTAATCGTATTTGATATGAGTAACTAGCAGGTTAAATAAACATTGTATGAACATAAAGAGGGGCATTTGCATGATAAAGATAAAAAGTACAAGGATTGTCTATAAAAGACTGGAGAAAATAATTTAGGAGGTGCTATTAAAATAATGTGATGCACCACAGGATAGCATGGGATCATAGAACAGGTCAAGTCAGACAAAGCTTATTATCTTCAACATGACTGTAGGGTAGATGGACAAGAGGACATGCAATGGAGGTTTGATCCTCTGAATGGACATTAAAGATCCGTTTGCACTTTTCATAAGAGTTACTCTACTGTATATGGCCAAAAATTTTCCTCCTCTCATTTCCATTTGGTTCAGTGCACTTAGGGTACGGCTATGCTACAATTAAAAACCTGCGGCTAGCCCGAGCCAGCTGACTCGAGCTCACGGGGTTCGAGCTGGGGGGGGGGCTGTTTCATTGCAGTGTAGACTTCTGGGAACCCTCCCATCTCACAGGGTGATAGAGTCTGGGCTCTAGTCCGAGCCCAGAAGTCTACATTGCAATTAAGCAGCCCCTTAGCGTAAGTCCTGTAAGCCTGAGTCAGCTGGCACGGGCCAGCTGCAGGTGTCTAATGCAGTGTTGACATATCCTTATGCCCTGTTTGGATGCTGTTCTCCACCCTAGATGGCTGCATTTTGCTGATGTGATACATACATACGTACATACTGTGAACTGTGAACCATATTGGAATCTTTCACCATGAAAGATGTTATATAGAGGTAAAATGGTATTATTAATGGATAGGATGTAGTCATTTTGTAGTAACAGTAGTTTTGTTGTTGACCACAAAATGTAGTAGCCTGGAAAACTACTATTGCTCTTGGGCTCAATTTCACTGTCAGTTATGCTGGTATAAATCTGCCCTAAATCCATTTGATTTCAGTGGACTTACTGGGGAATAACACAGGATTTCCCCTTTGGAGTTAAATCCTGGGCTTTGCCAAAGGGAAATGCTGCATTGTAAGGAATTTAAAACTGTACATAAAATGAGATTGTCTAGATCTTAGGTACTTAGTTTATCTTAATGACATATTAACACTAAAAACTTTCAGTAATAGCTAGAAGCCAGATTCACCACCATGTTTCATGCAAGTATAACACCATTAAAGTCAAACTGGACTGAAGTAAATTCACACTAGTGAATCAGGCCCCTAGAGTTAGAATCATTTATATTAATTTAATGTCTTCTTATTTTATAATCTTCTATTTGAAACTATTCATTGTAATATGGTTGATAACAATATTGCTGATTTTTCTGTCAAACTGGTTTGCTCAGGACATGTAGGTGAATGAAAGACCAACACCAGACTGCATGGGGCATGGGTCACATGCTGCTTTGAACTAGAATACATGGTAGATTCTCTGTAACTTGAAATCTTTAAATCATGATTTGAGGACTTCAGTAACTCAGCTAGAGCTTATGGGCCTATTACAGGAATGGGTGGATAAAGTTCTGTGGCCTAATGTATTTTAAGCAGCAGACCTCAACTTTATTAACTTAACTTTGGGTCAGCATATGCAAACGCATCTCACATGCCGGGCATTTAACTGGATCCAGTGCAGGGTCACAGATCTCCCACTATATAACCACTAGCCCAGGGTAGACCACCCAGCCTACCCTTAGGACTCAACTCACTTCTGAGTTTTCTATCCTTCTGCACTACCACCACCACGAGGGTGATAGAGAGTACCAAAGGGGAACCCTGGTCTGCAAAGACTTCAGGCCTCCCCTTCTCCTACAGGCACAAATTCCATCCATGAACATCCCAGGTCTCTGGGAGCTGGTCCCGTTAGCCTTTATCTGCACTGAAGTTGCAACAAACTACCCATTCCTATATTATCTCTTAATATTAGCCTTCCAAATTACCCCAACTGAGCCTCCACAATGCTGTGAGGAAGGCAAAAAACCCACCAAACCTCTGCCAGTTTGGTCTAATGGGGAAAAAAATCCTTCCTGATTCCCAAAACAGGCAATTGGTCAGACCACAGCATCCTGAAAGCATGCAAGAGGCTCTACCAGCATAAGGAGAAGTTTACATTTTGTGGATGGGGCAGGGAAGAGCATGAGAACCAAACAGCTCCACTCTGCCCTGGCTGGCCAATGGGATGCAGTGACATCCCCCCGGCCCCAGATTCTTTTTCAGGCACTGGCTCCCCCACCTCCATTTCCCTTCCAATGCCTTCTCCCTGCAGTCCTACCAAATCCCCCACCCCCTGCTGAGATAGGGGTAGTGGGAGGATTCAGGCGGATACACTTCTATTGTAGTCATCAAAGTCTCTCCTGAATTACACCAACCTTAGTGAGAGGAGAATTAAATCCTTTATATTGGCTACAGTGATGACTCTCTTGTTTAATTTGCCCCACTGTAGTTCTCCTTTTCCCCCACTCTTATACGGACAGCGGGTACATTGTATTTTTTTAAAATAGACATTAACATGAAAAAGAAAAATGCCAGTGTTTTTCTAAAACAACAAAACATCTGAATTTTCATGATACAGAACATCTCTCAAATGGCCAGGTGAGTGCTGCAGCCCAAGGAGATATACTGTATGCGCCTCAGGAACCTGAAAAAGAAAGCGATCCAGGATAAGACTGGCAGAAATATTAGTAAGTTGTGTAGGTTAAAACGATATAAATGTGTGAAATGAAAGGCGACGTTAACACTGTGATGGGAGAATTGATTACGGAGGGAAAATGAGGGAGGAGACTAAGCTGGGAAATAGGCAAAGAAGGGCACGATACAGCGAGAAGGCAATGATGAGACAGTGCAGACTTTCACTGAAACAGAGGCAGCGTTGAGGGGCTCAGCTGAATTAGAAAGAGAGAAGAGGAGAGAAGAACAAATCAACAGGACAGACTTTACAGCCAGGTAGCAAACTGTGCAGGAAAAGATTGGGGAGCATATGCCTCCTTGAGCACTGGTTCCAGAGCAGCTAACTGCTCTCCTGAAAGAGAACTGTATCCTGAAGATTTTTCAGATCTTGCATATAAAGCATCAGTTTTGTACTTGTAGATATCAAACAAAACTACCGGAAGGGCCCTTCCCATATATTGACAGTTTAAAAACCTTCTGTATCAGTCAGAACTGAAATAAAGATGATAAATTAAATTCCTTGGGACAAATCAGGGTAGAATTGGCATTGGAATTGCCTTACCAAACCAAATACCCATTTAATCCA
This sequence comes from Platysternon megacephalum, assembly GCA_003942145.1. Lineage (NCBI taxonomy): Eukaryota > Metazoa > Chordata > Testudines > Platysternidae > Platysternon > Platysternon megacephalum. The sequence goes on along the minus strand of QXTE01000177.1, from coordinate 237,684 downwards.
GCATCTTGTCTCCCACAGTGGTCAATATGAGAAGCCTCAGATGGAGGTATAAAACCTCTACAGAAGGGACATCTATGTATTAACACATACATGAGGGAAGTTTCTTTTTAACTCTGGGCAATTAGTGGTTGGCTTATGTCCTGGATTTATGTTCTGAAGCATTAAATCCTGTATAAATGTCTACCTGACATAGTTTATTTTCCTTTCTATTGACTTTACTGTGACTAGCCTTTCCATTTCTTGACATCTACCTGTTTAGCTGTTTGTACCTTGCAATGAACCACATCGATTGTTCCTTGCCTTCCTGCTTCCTTCTGTATTTAGGATGCTTCTGTGTCTACACTGTGACATGCTGAAGCAGCCTCCAAGCTGATTCTAAGAATTTTTAATTTTTAATGTATTAAAATTTGTCTTAAAAGTGCTTAAAAAAACCCCTAGACTGTACTTAAAGTTAATCACAGCACCCCTAACTTGGAATTAGGTTTTGAATATAAATGATGCCAATTTTTTTAAGAAGTGTGGCTAAAATGTCAGGGCCGTATTGTTACACACACAATTTACGACTCCAACCCATCCTCCCTCGTGGGTACTCAGGGCGTACTATAGGGCTCCGATCCCTACCTGTCCTCGTGGGTACTCAGGGCATAAGGGACCCAACTTTACCCGTCCATGGGCTCAAGGTTCTATGTCTCCATGGGCAGGGTTCTAGCTCTCCGTGAGCTCAGGGCAAACACCCACTCCCAGTGGACTCAGGGCTCTACGGGTCTGCGAGGCCTTTTCCCAGTGAAAGAGCCTTCACACAGTGAATATCCTTAAACATGTACAAGTATTTATTAACAATTAGCAACAAATCAACAGATTAGACACGCCAAGCATCTGAGGCTCACCACTCCCAAGACGACGGACAGCTCCCAATGGCCAGTCTGGGTCATGTCGTCTGGGCTCTGGCTTCTGCACAGTCTAGTCGTGTCAGGGTTAAACATCCTAGCGGCTTTGGTCTTGAGCTGTATCCCAGAACTAAGTTCCAACAAGATTCCTTTCTGACCCTCTATATAGTTAAAATGAGGCTCTCTCTGATCCATGCCTTAACCAATTATTTTACTTAAAAACATAGCTATGCAAAAACCCACTAACCAATTACTTTCACTATACAGGGGGTTCACATGCCTAAGACCGCCTACTCATTAGTTTTTGTATTATTCAAAGTTAATAAAAAGTTCTCAAGGTCTTAACTTTAGGCTTCTTTAGTGGGATACACTTGCAACAGCAAAACCTCATCCTTTTTATTATCAGGAAGAAACTGCAGAAACTAAAGGTTAGCTTGTCCATTCTCTCCCATTCTCATGGCTTTGTGAATGCATCTCTCTCCCTATTAGTAATGCTGCAGCCGATACTTTTCTGTCGGCCTGCCTCAATGCTAAATTCTCCTGACTCTATAGTTTTTGTTTCCAACTTACGGTGGCTAAGTCCATACACAAGAATGCTGTGGGTCATGTCAAATCCAGACCTCTCATTACAGTATCTTGTTTTGGTCTCCAGGCTTCTGGCTGCAATTTTATTGGTATATAGAATTATATAAAACCTTAACTCAAATGAACCATTGAATAAAAAAAAAAATTGAACTCCATTGACCTCAGACCTGGCAGCCTGCTATACCAGTAAGCCTTGAAGGCCCGCAGACACCCTCAGTTCCCCATTAACCTGCAAGCTCCCATCTAGCCCTCCTCACAAGTAGAGATTTGGGTTCACCTATGTGGATACCTTATGAGTCCACTCTACATATTCAAACCTTTTCTTATCCTTAACCTCATCTTTTCCCAAACATTGCCACAGAATTTGGAACAATTGGCTAAGACGTCTGTAATCATCCCGCAAGGACACCAGCCCAAAGAAGTGGCAAACAAGTTCTTCTGAAACTGCCTGTATAGACTCCCATGGATGTGCTTCCTTGTTCCTCAGCTACTGATCTGATTCTGGGAGCTGGATGTTGTCTTCCCAAACTGTGATCAGAAAGAGCTGAAACCCACAGTGGCTCAGCCAGTCTGACACCAAGGGAAAATTCCCCGTAAAAGGTGTTCACAGACTGGCCCTAAGCAGAGTGTCCCTGAGAGGATCGCCAGGCATCCTCCACTCTTATATTCCAGAACACTTCACAAAGCTGAATTCAGCTCTTGGTATGGCAAATACAAAATCTTAACAAATACAAAACCTGCCAGAGACAAGATACATTACTATGTCTTGGTATATGTAGGGAGTGCTTTCACAGCCTGCCAGAGCCTAGAATGTGGCATCCAAAAACAAAGATAGAAAAGGAACTGGTTGATACAGGAAAACAAGACAAAAAGCTGATTGGTGGGTGAAGTCTCAAGTGACATGTAAAATGTTCTCTAACATGTAAACAACCATACTATACATACAGCTAGCTTTCAATGCATATTTTCAGGGCAAAATTGAATGCTGTGAGACTCTGCTCTCTAGACTGCATTGTTAAACTCTTTCCTTCCTGTATTGTACTGCTTAGTCTTTGACTAAGAAAAATTGATTAAGCTTGGTTATTTGGTCTCTTCAATAATTTCAATATCAAACCAAAACTCTAGTCAAACAATTGGCTATATTTTAGTCAAAATAAGGGTAGCAAATCTTTTACCCATCTTTAAAAAAAGATGATACAGGGAGGTAAAGACCAGAATTGCCTTACTTCAAAATTGTTTCTGCCAGGACTGAATTGGGGCCTTTGTGTGTTTTGTCATAACAATATTCAGAGCAATTTTTCCTTTTAAAAAAATCATTTATGATCATTCCTACGCATTAACCAGTCAGTATGAACTTGTGATTAGGAACTGGAGGGGGGGGGAGGGATATTTGATAATGAAACAGATTTCATTTGAAGCTTCTATGAAAATATTGTCAGTGGTTTTTGTTGGTGGTAGTGGTTTGATTTTGTTTTTTTAAATCTATTTTCCAATCAGAGAAAATAAATTCCACACAGTAGGGCCTGTATACAATATTGTGTACAAAAAGTCAACATTTAAAGAATGTTATTTAGGGGTACCATTGTGCATCCATCCCGTGCACTGAATGAAGCAGAGGTCCTGTGGAAAAATAGTATGTGACCATGTAATTAAAGACTAGCATAATGCAGAGGCAACCAAAAGGAGAATTAAAGTTACACAAACAACTGCCAACCAGCATTTCCAAATTTCCAATTGCTTGACTTCACAACCTAAATAATATTATTGTGATGTTGTTTTGTTTTGCAAGTAATTTCCTAGGCTTATTTTTTTAAAGGAAAGAAACAAAACAAATTTGTTCATGTACAACTGTAACAACCTTCTATCATGCTTCATCCATGGGATATAAACCCTGAAACTCCAGTATTACAACACAGATATATACCACTCAAGCAATATGACTCACTACATCAGATGGCAACTGTTATCTCAAAAGGGGGATGGGATGTTGGGATCATGTATGAAGTCTGGGGCATGTGTGATCAGAGGAGAGAGTCCAACCAAGCCCGATTCTCCCCTACTCTTGGCTGCCACTGCAGCAGCTCCCACATGTTCCCAGTACAGTGTGAGCTTGCTGATGGTGCCTTTTTAGAATGTTCATGTTCAGTTATTATTTTGGCACTCTAACTCAAGTTACAGTAGGGGATCAGTGATTTTTAACAGTTTCTATCTCAGCCAAAGGATATCATAAGACAAGAGAAAGGCATGTCTCTCACCTCAGGGGGTTGTCCCTGTCAAATTTCATAGGCCTGCTGCCTATGAAAGCATTTGAGAGGCTCAGAAAAATGTATGAAGAGTCTTTTATAAAAGAAAGTGTTGGGCCACCTAAATACAGATGTCATTACCATCACAGCTCCTCCCATAATGTACCAAATACCCATGGTTTTGAAAGAAATAATGAAATAAGTTACTATTGAATATAATACTTTATTGCAGATTCTCAGCTGTGTGTGCAATAGATTTGCATTTGCACAAGCAAAGCAGGCACTCACATGTGAAAACAGATACTCAGTTATATAGTTATCCAACGTTCACATGCAAAGACCAGCATCTGCTACTGTAGTGCGTTTGCTTCCATATATGATGTTGCTTTTCTTGTGCCAGACTTCAAAACTTTGGCTCTGCATGTATTCTTCATCTGTTTTAACGTTTCCTTTGGGCTTCATCTCTTCAAGTTATTTAGAGTCTCTTACTTATGAATGACTAACCAGTTCCGCTGCTGTTGTTTTTAAAATGCAGACAAACATAATATTTTGTGAAATGGTTATTTGCAAATTTGTAACACTGCATCAACTCAGATTATTCCATTTTGTTGAAATCCCAGGGTGTTTGCTATGGAGTTATCGACTATGGAGGCCTTCAGTATTGTTTTACATTTCATAAATCATACTAATACAATTAGGGGAAATTAAAGTATCTAAAGGGTTTCAGAATGCTGAGGAAATATGAAAGACAAACCCAGTGCAAACAGATGCCTTCCTAAATACCTTCCACCAGGAATGTGCTTGCCACGGTTGCAAGGAGAAGATCCATTTGCTATGATCCAGCTTGCTTGAGGTTTCACAATTGACTGGGAGTGCAACCAATCAAGGGCATATACTGGGGCCCACAGGTAAAGGGCAAAAGTATTTCTTATCAGCAATTGTGCTCTGGAAGTTTTTAGTCACCAGTTTTTACCTGCACCTTTCCACAAGGAAGCTCCACCCATAGTGCACTACCCAGTACATTGGGGGTTGGGGGCAAGAAATAATGGAAAAGGAAGGCGAGGAAGGTGTTGTTGCATGTTTTCAGGAACGGTTTGTTCCATCTTATAAAGGTGCCCTACCATTTCTTCTGGTAGACTTTTCCCCAGACCTCACCATTAAGACATTGCATAGACTCATAGACTTTTAAGGTCAGAAGTGACCATCATGATCATCTAGACCAGGGGCGGGCAAACTTTTTGGACTGAGGGCTGCATCGGGTTTCAGAAATTTTATGGAGGGCCAGTTAGGGGAGGCATTCTCCCACCCCCAGCTCTTTGTACATTCAAATGAGAATTGTTCTTTGGGTTACTTATCTTCCTCTAAATATTCAAAACTTCTTAGGGGTAGCAGGTTAATTATCATCCACATAAACTGAGAAGAGCAGGGTAAAACACTGTATTATTACCCTCAGATCCCAAGGGCAATGACTATTTTTAAAACAAATTAAAATTGGAAATGAAAATTTGAATGTAAACCAAGATCCACCATGAGCAGTAATCAAAATACAGCCCAAACACTCAAGTTTGATATCCCTTTCCTCATAGCCAGTTTTATTATAAACAGAAGAAGAAAGAAGGCTTAAAGTAACACTGGTAACAGAGGCCGGTCTTGCTTTCCACAAGCTGGGAAGAAAGAGGTCATATTCTGCCCCCTAAATAGCTTTTTAACTATCTCTTGGGCCTTCTACCAGGTCCCATGGAGGGAATTGCCTCAGGGCTTTTCCTCAATCCTCGTCTTCCTAAAACCAAAGCCCAGAGCATTCCTTTGTATACTCTCCAGCAAGCAATCACATGATTCTTGGTCAGCAGATCCCTCCCTTATGTCTGGAGATTTACAACTCCTATTAAGCTTCTGATTTTAAAAGGCCCAGGGCCCTGTTACCTAGAATCAGAATTTTGGACATATTTTATACAACAAAGAATGCTAATTGTTAATTCTTGTTCATTTTCAAAATAATAGAGTTTATATTAGGCCACTAATGTAAATTTGCATATGATTTATTTATATTTAGTACCAGCTGTTTTTCGTAACCAAATATATGAACTTTCAATTTGAACCCATGATAATACATGAATACAGAATGACACTAAATTAACTACGATTTTTGCTGCCAAGGTTGTTTGAAATAACTGGGCAAAATAGAAAAAAATAACAGGCAGAATGCTGGCTTTAATCGCTGAAATATTGCATTCTTCACTGGAAATAACAGCCATCCTTCTCAGATATTAATTACATTTTTGTTCCCTCAAAAACATTACTGGTGCTCAAGCCCATAAAAAAAAATTAGTTGCAGAACTGTAGTGTTTTTAAAAGAGTCAAAATTGATATTAAATAGACTCACTTGAATATTTGCATATTCTCCTCTTTTAATTTTCATGTCAAAAGAGGAAATAGAAATAGATTTTTAAATATGAAGAATGAAAAATGCTGTATCTTGTGTAGGAATCAAACTAGAGGTAGAAGAGTTTAAACTAAATCAGTATCACATAAGTTTGAATCAATGTGCCATTCATAACTAGAGATGGGATTGAAAGCGAACCATATGTCAAAACTCCCTTCACTCCCTGAATTTTAAAGGGTTGAGGGCAGGTTTGGATACCCAGATCCAGAACTACATATACAGCTTTGCTTTGGGGTTCAAGTCAAAATTGAAAGGTGCCTATTTTCATACATCCAATTTGATGTGGCTCAAGATGGAGTGTTTATTTCAAGTAAAAATGTGTCACACTGCTATAAATAAAAATATACGTAAAAGACACATCATAAATAGACATCTCTACTAAGCAGAAAAGCTCCTGGGGAATCTCTCTATATATAAATCCCTTGCAAGGGAAAAAGGTTTCTGGGGAATACCTCTCTGGACAAAAAGCCTGCAAAATAAAAAAAATGATTGCAGGAAATGTTTCTGGGAGAAGCCTCTCTATGCTAAAAACATGTTATTGCATCTCCCTGAGCAAAGTGAAGCTTTTATCATTTCAACTAGATCTTAAACTCCTCATAAGTTAATTAGCTTTTTTATTAACTCCTCCTCCAATCAGGTCAGAGAGGATCACTTATAAAACTGGAACCAGCTGCTCTCACTCTTACTAAACTCAAACAGTTATCTGCTACAGAGATTGTTAATACAGGATGTGAGGCACATTGAAGCTAGAGGTTTGTGAAATACTTGCAATAAAAAGACAAAGCTACAATGAGTTTTTATATTTGTTACTGACACAAGATGGCCCTTTTAAACATAAGACATTACATTTTATATTGATAGTTATTTTTTGAATGAGGATACATTTTAAAGCTAAATTTGAATTATTGTATGCTTTGATGCACAAATAGCCCATTTCATTGAAATGTGCAGAACAAACAAACAAAAAACTGAGTTCTTATCTACAGGAAGAGCTCTGTATAGTTTGAAAGCTTGTCTCTCTCACCAACAGAAGTTGGTCCAATAAAAGATATTACCTCATCACCTTGTATCTTTACATTCAGATACTCAGAAAAGTTAAGATGAATTAACTGAAGGTGTGAAGTTAAACTACAGTAATTAAAGTGCATTAAATTCCTGTGTGGATGCGTACTCAGAAGTAAAGTGGTCTTAGTAGCCTTCAAAGGTAATTAAGCTACAGCAAGCCAAGGTCACTTTACTTCTCAATGAGAGCATTCATGCAGGGTTTTAACATGTATTAACTAAAATGCTTTAGCTTCATACTTTTAGTTAATTCATTTTAGTGTTCCTGAGTGTCCCTGTAAAGACAAGCCCTGAGGTTTGCAAAATTGACTGAAATTAAATGGCAAACATGTTTGTGGAAAAGGTTCCACAACTGTATCTATTGTTGATTCTTGAACAATGTACTCTTAAGACCCAGAACTTCTCCCAGTGATTTTAGTGGGAGCAGGATTGGGCCCCCAAAAGTAACAATAGGTATGTTCATTGGATAGCTGTCATTAAATATCTGAATCATCTAGCCGAGAGAAAGGAAAATTGAGTAAATATGTTTATGGATTTCTGATAGTGCCCTTTTCTTAGAATTTCCCAAGAGCTTTGAATCCATTATGAACTCTCTCAAAACCTCACTCCTTGTTATTTAGTCAGTGAAAAATAGATAGGCAAGTGTGCTCCAAAAGATCTTCTTGTAATTTATGGGAGGGTGGGGGGAAATGAAGAGACTAACAAAAATCAATAATTCCCCAATGCCACAAAGTTTAGTGTTAGGAACAAATCAATATTATTTTTGAGTGGAGTTGGAAATAAAGTGGTTACAATTAAAAAGTCAGCATTTTTCCTACGTGTTCTACAACAATCTGCTAACTGCTATAGTATGCTTATTTCCTTAAACAAAGAAAATGGTGTTAAAACTTAGTTACAAGGACGAGTTGCTTATTGTGCTGTAAGAATAGGTTTCATTTCTAGACCATCCAGTTACATGAAGCCACTAAAATAAATTAATGTTATAAGCCTACAATTATTAAAATACTAAAAAGCTATGAGCTGTAATAAGAAAATAATTATATGACCATGTAGTTAGTAAATCAGTGCAATAAAAGTCAAAATAGTTTGGTCCAATTTATCATAGACAGAGCGGGATGAGCTACCTATTGTCATTTCCCAGCACTTCCCATTGTATGGTCCTGTTTTGTTGCTTATAATTTTGCCACACTTTCAACCATTTGAGCTGAAATTTTCCATGCCATGCATCTCTCTTAGGCTGAATGTTTTGGGAAAGTTTCCACTAAAATGGTTAAGCCATTTCTGAGAATGGGATTAGGGGATAACATATTGATTTGCCCATGTTAAAAAAAAATAATCTTGTAGTAATGTCATTGAGATGCTCAAGCCTCTCCATGCTTTGTGGCAAGAGCTTGAAATTTTTCAGTTATAAGACTTTGCAAACTGAGATTTTTCACATGTTTAGAAGTGACTTATTAGAGTTTGGCACTTAAATTCTCTGAAGAGTCTATCTGGCTTGTGTTCTCCTGCTCCGCACAGCTCCTACATGCTGAGCACCAGCCTGTACATGTGCTATCCCCACAGAGCAACCAAACATAATTTTGCTCAGGGTGCAGGGGCTGAGCAGGACTTCCCCTGCAGTTGCTTCCCCTGCAGTTGTTTGCCAGGAGCCATGTGCACCAATCAGACACCTCCTCCTTCAGTTGCTCTCCTCCCCCCCCTCCATCTCTCTCTTTCTCTTTCTCTATATGCGTGTGTACTCATGTTATTTCCTCTTTAATGACCTGGCCAGAAGGCTGAGTCCTTCCCCTTCCTGAGTATCAAAGTCCTTCCAGATCCACAGTCTAGTTGACATCTCCCACAATCCTGTGCCACTTCCCACTGGCTGTTAGGGGAACCCAGACCCACCCACTACTCCAGGTTCCAGTCCAGGTACCCTACAATCAGCAGTCANCACTTCCCACTGGCTGTTAGGGGAACCCAGACCCACCCACTACTCCAGGTTCCAGTCCAGGCACCCTACAATCAGCAGTCAAAGGTCTGCACAGTCTCTAACCTCGCTGTTCTTTCCCTGGTCTGCTTTCTACTCTGCCTCCTACAGGCTCTCTCCTCCATCTTCCTGGGTAAAGTCTTCCCTCAGGACCAGGATCCCATGGCATCTCTCTCCCCTTCCACCCACCACCCCTTTATAAACCCAGAGAATGACTGTGAGTTTCCACCATATAGCCCTTTTCCATGGCAAACTTCCTGGCTTTATACCTTAGCCAGCTTCTGCCCCACCTGGGTTTTATCAGCCATTAGTCATTTTCAGTCAAGCCAGACTCCACCAGATGTGACCCATAAAGTTAATGTAATTACAGCATTGCGATCCAGATTTTCAAGCAAGCATATTTTAAATTGACAATTGTGGCTTATAGTGTAACAATAAACCTAGATCTCTTAGCCACCTTCACAATCCCGTCCTCTTTTTCAGGTATTTAGGGAAATTATTCCAAAATACACAGGAATGCTTCAAGGGTTTCTTTCCTTTGTTCTGTAAATAAGTATGAAACATATTAGACTGTATTATATACACAAAGCTATTAGTATTTCATTCATCATGAACTTGGTATACAAGATAAGTTTATGATCCCATTACTGTAGTACCTGACACTGAGTACCTCACACTCAGCTAAATGAGTTTTTATTTTAACACCAATAATTGCTTTACAATACATTGAGATGAAAATGTAATACTAAAACACAAAATGAAAAGATGACTTTCTAATCTTTCTGCCATTGTGAAGTAGAAGATTTTTCTTGGAATTGATTTGGAAATCTGTGCAAGAATAAGTTTGTCTGTATATTTAATCCACTATTACCCTAAAAGTTGTCAAGCTGGCAAAATGAGTTACACCAACCCTTCCAAGATACTATTATACCTTACACTATATAGCCGTATCTGTCTACAGTTTTACAAAGCCTGTTTATAACAGGAATGAATCTTCTCTCTCTGAGCTTCTGTAGGCCATGAGCTTTTCCTTGCTGGTATATTTTAAGTGTAATGCAAAGTGTCATTTTAGCAACATGGTAATTTAAACTGCAAAACTGTAGTGTAATTTGTCAACCTAATTGCAGTCTGAAGGCTATGTAGACTCTGTAATTTTTCCTCAGTAGCCCTGATTAGATCTCATGCCTGGACTGTGTGATCTTGATGAACCCCAAGTAATTTGAAATCTTGCAATCATTTATGGTTTAAGCATTTCATAGCTTCTCTAGGTCTCATTCTAATGGACAAAATTATATATTTTAGGAATGTTTTCAAATTGGTACTAGCCGCAGTTACTGAAGCACTACTAGATACGTAGGGTAAATTGTATCTTCAGTTATGTACATCCAATTACTATTAATTTCAGTGATAGTTGAGCATGATCAAGATCTCAGTCCTGCAAAGTGCTGAGACCTCTGGATTGAACCCAGCAACTCAAATAACCATGTGTGTATGAGGGTAGTCAGAATTCTGGCAAATCTAGGCCTCCAACAGATGCCTTACATCAATAACTTTCTTGCCCATTTAGTCAGACTACTCATAAATTAAACACATACTTACATGCATTGCTGGATTAGTGCTAGAGTGCTCATCACCTTGGAGAACGAAGCTTTGAGGCCTCGACCCTGCAAAGACTTACACCCATGCTTAACTTTGCTACCATGAATGGCCCCATTGCAATCAATGGAGCTACTCATGGTAATGAAATTAAGCACATGCATAAGGTTTTTTTGGCACTGGGTCCTAAATGAAGGGAAATCACCAAAATCAGATAGAATTACAGCCAACTGCACTAACTATTGTCTTAGTTAAAGTTTTGTTGGCAAAAACTAGGCACAAATTATCTAAAAGTAATATGCATTTTAATAAAGTATATGCAGATTATAGTAGTACTGTTGTATTCAGTTTTATCTAATTTAAGAGCAAAGAATATGGTAGATTGTGTGTAAGTGGAAACAAAAGTTTGAAGTAATTGCTCACTTGTAGAAACTGGAGACTACTCACTCCTAATGAGTAATTCTGTTTATTTTCAAGTAGCTACTTCATTTTTCAGTGACAGTACATAAGAGAGCTTTGGGGGTTGGTCTGGGTTTTCTAGATGACTTCACTGATGATGGAAATAGGGAGAATGCAAATCTCCTAGCTGCTGCCAGAGACTCCTGGCAGAAAGAATGCCTGTAATGACAACTATAAGTGTTTTCATGAAACAAATGCCATCATTTCCCCCCCCTTGTATATGTGTACAGATCCCATTGTCTGCAATGTACAGCCATCTAAGGACAAAATTTGATCCTTTCTTTTAAATATCCTAAAAACTAAGTTCATACAGACTGTGATTGTTTGTTTTTAGGAAACTAACAGCCCAATCCAACATATTGCTAAGGACCTCTCAAGAGATGCTGAGTAGCTTCAATACCAGTAGCCGATGCACTCTACACCTGGCAGAACTGGGTCCTACTTGTCAATAGCTCATTCTTTTCTACAATAAGAAGCTTTCTTGCTCCCCTCTTTACTACATTAAAAGCCCGGAAAGTAAATGCTACTTTTTGAAAATTCCAGATGTTAGATCCAGAGAAAAAATATGAAATGGAACATGTTTAGAAGAGTCTACTTTTGGCCACGATAATTGATTCTTCATTAACAATTTTCATTCTAAGTGGAGTGCACTAAATAACAAAATATCTGAAACAATTACATTAAAATTCAGCAGCTAACACAAATTAGGATAGTTTGCAGATAATTTCTATAGCTCTGAGGCAGGATAAATACTAAAAGGAAATAAATTTACTTGATGGTTAGTAACCTATTAACTGACACCAACTGTTACATTCGCAAATAAAACAAATGCATGATAAAATTAGATATGTCGATTGCACCTGGCCATCTATACCTTGCTATTTAACATGAGGATTGTGTGATTTACAGTAGTGACTGTAATAAGTGAGGAGTAACTGTTTTTCACCTTTGGTAAACAATGAAGAAAAAACTTTTGTGCCATTTGTAAGAACTGATTTATTTTTTTATATAGCATTACATTTTGCCTGGTATTTGATCACTGATTTACAAGACGAAAAGTGTCAGTAGAACAAACAAGGTGGTATCTCACTTGTACATGTTGATTTACTCATCTGGATCTGTACCTTTCAGCTAAAGACAAACAATTTACATTGAAATTACCTATGGAATTTTGCTTTAAAACCTTGCCTTCTTTTTCTGCCTAAACTTTAATAACTTGTTCACTATTTATACAGGTACAGTGGTCACTTTCTTAAAGTTTCTTCTGTTTGGAGAATTATTAACAGTTCCAGCAATAATACTCCATGTTTTAGTACAGGGAATATCTCCCAAACCTGCAGAATCTTGTAAAGTGACTAATGTATACCCATAACCTGACCCACACAGGAGCAACTCCTACTCCCCACCTCCATAGGGGAAGGCTTGTCAAACATATTAGAACAGTGGTTCCACTGCATAGCAGAGATGAGGATGTGTAAGATGTTGGCAGCCAGGAAAGGGAAAACGGTTCGTAGGCAGGAGTTTTAGACTGAGCTGGATGAGCAAGCGTCTCAGAGGGGTGATTAAGAAAAAACAGAAAGCGTACAAGGAGTGGAAGATGGGAGGGATCAGCAAAGAAACCTACCTTATTGAGGTCAGAGCGTGTAGGGATGGAGTGAGAAAGGCCAAAAGCTGTGTAGAGTTGGACTTTGCGAAGGGAATTAAAACCAATAGTAAAAGGTTTTATAGCCATATAAATAGGAAGAAAACCAAGAAAGAAGAAGTTGGACCGCTTAAGACTGTAGATGGAGTGGAGATTAAGGATAATCTAGGCATGGCACAATATCTTAACGAATATTTTGCCTCGGTCTTTAATGAGGCTAATGAAGGGCTTAGGAATAGTGGCAGCGTGACTGATGGGAATAAAGGAGGGGGTAGACATTACCGTATCCGAGGTAGAAGCCAAACACGAACAGTTTAACGGGAGTAAATCGGGCGGCCCGGATAATCTTCATCCGAGAATATTAAAGGAACTGGCGCGTGAAATTGCAAGCCCGTTAGCGATAATTTTTAATGAATCTGTAAACTCGGGGGTTGTACCGTTTGATTGGAGATTAGCTAATATAGTTCCTATTTTCAAGAAGGGGGAAAAAAAGTGACCCGGGTAACTACAGGCCTGTTAGTTTAACATCTGTAGTATGCAAAATCATGGAAAAAATATTGAAGGAGAAAGTAGTTAAAGACCTAGAGGTCAATGGCAATTGGGACAAATTACAACATGGTTTTACAAAAGGTAGATCGTGCCAAACCAACCTGATCTCCTTCTTTGAGAAAGTAACAGATTTTTTAGACAAAGGAAGTGCGGTGGATCTAATATACCTCGATTTCAGTAAGGCGTTTGATACGGTACCGCATAAGGAATTATTGGTTAAATTGGAAAAGATGGAGATCGATATGAAAATCCAGAGGTGGATAAAGAACTGGTTAAAGGGGAGACTGCAGCGGGTTGTACTGAAAGGTGAACTGTCAGGTTGGAGGGAGGTTACCAGCGGAGTTCCTCAAGGTTCGATTTTGGGTCCAATTTTATTTAATCTATTTATTACTGACCTCGGAACCAAAAGTAGGAGTGGGCTGATAAAGTTTGCGGATGACACAAAGTTGGGAGGTATTGCCAATTCGGAAAAGGATTAGGATATCCTGCAGGGAGATTTGGATGACCTTGTAAACTGGAGTAATAGTAATAGGATGAAATTTAATAGTGAGAAGTGTAAGGTTATGCATTTAGGGATGACTAACAAGAATTTTAGTTATAAGCTGGGGACGCATCAGTTGGAAGTAACGGAAGAGGAGAAGGACCTCGGAGTCCTGGTTGATCGCAGGATGACTATGAGTCGGCAATGTGACGTGGCTGTAAAAAAAGCTAATGCGGTCTTGGGATGCATTAGGCGAGGTATTTCTAGTAGAGATAAGGAGGTGCTAGTCCCGTTATACAAGGCATTGGTGAGACCTCATTTGGAGTACTGTGTGCAGTTCTGGTCTCCCATGTTTAAGAAGGATGAATTCAAACTGGA